>QKMV01003267.1:0-11724 GCA_003287335.1 Lednia tumana
GGGGGGGGGGGGGGGGGGGGTATAGAAATATTTTATAGCAGACCCTCCCAAAAAAACTGTCACGAGCCGCCACTGCAATATACCATACTGAATTCAATGTATTCGTCCGCTTCTAGTAGCCCATTCTGCCTCCTCTCCATTTGACACCCAGCCAGTGAAACAGCCTAAATAAATAATAATTAACAACAACTTAACACGATAACCCACTTATAGTCGGGAACGTTCAACTTACCACGTTCGCGAGTGTGGGTCTCCACTAAATACCATCGCGAGTGGTGTCTAGTTTATAGTGTCGAAGCACGTTGCCTTTCGTTATTCGCACATGGGCCTTTCATGCTTTCAGAGAAAGGACCTACGGAACAATGTCTGTACTGAATAATACATAGTAAGCTTGCAAAACTGTGCAAGGCTGGCTTTTTTTAAGATTAATCTGACTGAGCCTAAACCTGGTACCTAACGCCGTTAAGCACGAGTTTCACGCATGATAAAAACCTTGCGAAATTATCAGCGTCTTTTTTCCGCCAATCTGGCTAAATGGTAATGTAACTAATACTCGTTCCTGATTGGCTCGACGACTTAGCCGACGGAAAAATTGCTGCAAATTTCGCAGCGTTTTTCTCGTGGATTGGAAATCCAGCGACACGCGCATGAAAAGAGTCAAGAGCTGACAATTAAAAGAAACCCCCTACTCGGTATTTGTTACAACTTGCAAATTATAAAGCAGACCCATGTACACCAACAGGAAGAACAGGAGAGCCAACAGGATGCAGGAACTATAGATAATAAAATGCTCGTGTCTGCTTTTTTTACTGTGTAAATATTATAATGTGTCATCAAGAAGGGCGTATAGAATAATTATTCAAACAAGCTCAACGGGAACTTTATTAAACACCCTCACGAGCTGCAAAATGTCGCAGAGGGTTGTTTTAAAAGTGAATAATATTATAGAATAAACCTTATTCTATGATAATAAAGCACGCGTGTCGTTTGTGTGGTCGCTCTTATAGCGAGTCCTTTTTTATCTCTAATATCAAATTTAATCAAATGTATAACATTTCAAATCCTAATTTCGTGCCGACGTAGTTAAATTTTTAAAGTGTAAAAGGGGGTCATTTGAATGACCTGGTCTTACGGGGTACAAAAGCAATGGTAAAAATCTAAGTTGGCTGGGCATCGGACTTAAATACATGGGTAATTATATTCGCCAGTGCTTTGGGAATTTTTATATTTTCACTAAAAAAAACTCGCTTTAATGTTAAAAATATTGGCAGTACAAATAGAAGACACGAGGCAGCCTCACCCGACGCACCACCACAGTAATCTAGTTTCTCTAATGCTCATACCGAAATTTGTTGTTTTAATTGCTTTTATTTGTCTCTACATTTCCTTTGACGCCATCGTATTAAGTTAGGTCTTGTAAACTTTGTCAAAATTGTCGTCGTCGTCGACGTCGACGTCGCCGTATGTGTATGTGATACACTGCCACGCTCTAATCAACTCGACCACTACGATATAGTCAAGCTCGGAAAATTAATTGCTACAATCGTTTAGGAATGAATAATTCATGCAATAAGTGAGTTGGTATGTGTATGTGTTTTGACAGGCTGTTCAAGTTTGCCGAGAAAGCGAGGTCTACATCATCACCCTGCGGCGAGGAGTAACGACGTCGACGATGGCGCCGCCTGGCCGCTGGGAAGACGCGATATCACTGACTTTGTACCCTCCTTATCACTCGTCACCCCGCAGGGGATGGTAAGACAAATGGGCCGCACCGAGTTTTTCTTTTCAACTAAACTTGTATGAGAGCTCGACAGGGAAAATTAGTTTACCATTCCACGGCAAGTCGTGCTTTCATGTAAAATGTGGGATGAAGTAATTGCCGCCTTGTGAGCTTTATACTACCTAATTGGTACTGCCCAAGGATATTAAAAAGTCATGGCAAAACAGTTGCTTCTGCAAAGTCAACAGTAGTCTGCATGTAAACCATGTCAGTTCTGATGCCACGAGGCTGCTTACATGTTACTTGACCTTCTGATATAAATGGCGAAATTGGTTTTCTATTGGTAGAGTTTGAAAACATATTTCTAAGGACGAAGCTGTCGGGAATCAGCGGATGTACTGGCGGCGGTTAAATTAAATCCCTGGTTTCTACATCGTAACGTGTCGTTGAAATAGCCCGTAGATTAAATTGAACTGTACAGGAAAGTAACGTGACATGGCTTTCGCCGTAGCGATATCGTTGATTAATATAATGAAAGGAATTTTCACAGGGTTGAATTCAATTCCAACCCTGTGTTAAAACAACATTTTTTTCGTATTTTATAACTCGTCAGCAGGAAAGAAGCCCTTTAATTATCTAACTAGTTCACTCTAATGAACACGACTCGAGTAAATGTCTAGTATTCATTGGAACAATTAAGATCTGTCGATTGAATAGTGCAATCTCTTCAAATCCAGATTGCATTCTCGATACTATTAATGGATATAGATTGTACCCACAAAAATGTACAATTTCTTTCAAAATACTTTGGCAATATTTTGCGAAGCACTCTACCAATTTGTTAGTTTTAAAAGTCATAATTGGTCAGCAGATAAGAAATAACAACTTTTTTTAAAATGCGTGAAATTTTAAATACACAGATCGCTTATCGTTAAATACAAATGAAAAGAGCGTTTTGTTTTTTAACCGGGACACAATAAATAAACAAAATAATCAAATGAGAATTCCCTGTTGATATAGGTGCTTTTCGGGAGCGGGGTCGAGATAGAAGTGGAGGTGCTGCAGACCGTCAACCGAGAAAACTACCGCAAGATGACCAGGAGCCTGGCAAAGATCATGTTCGGCAGTGTCGAGCTGGCAACTTGTTCCGTGACCGGCCAGCGATGGAGTCGCGCCGATCAGATGGCGAGCGGACGGCCTATCAAACCCGCGCTGGACCCGGCGAAAATACAGATCATCATTAGTGAGTCCGAACTGCAGTTGACTATTACAGAGTATACACAGATGGGCGGCGAGCCCCAATTTCCACATGACGGATCAGCTTGGAAACCTGTGGATTTAATAGATTTTAACTGACGGCTAGCAGACAGTCGTTGTTGAAGTGAAATTACTATTTACCAGCTTGGACAGCGTAGCTTCATGCTTCTTCCATCGCCCGTCCAATTTCCCACGTGCCTTCCACTCTTTGGTTGCGTCTGTGAATCACAACGTCAGAAGAGTGGAACAGAGTCAGTGTACCACTGGCATACGTTACTTTTTAAAGTGTCGTTGATTAGCATTAAGAAATGTCTATCTTATGGGGATAATGTTTTACTTTACGAACTGCTCTTCAAAAAGTCTTATTGCAATCAGTTCTGAAACTAGCAAAATACGCCAACACCACGGGTGAAAAGACAGGCCATCATTAGTGAGTTCAAACTGCTATGGAATGAATGGAAGTCCTTTTAACCGTTTGACCTATCTCCCTACCAGCTTTATTCTATTAACTATAAACCATAAAATATAACTTTTCTTCTCTGCAATACTAGATGAGCTGATTTCTCTATTCGGTATTCGTAGATTACACGAGCATCACTACCATATGGAAAAATTGAGAAAAGTCGCCACATTTCAATTACAGTTCTCAAAATTACAAAAAGTCAAAATTCTGACAGAAATGTCCAATAAAATAATAATATTTTTTATTAAACTCTGGTCTAGCTCCTAATCTTAGCACAAAAAAAACTGGAATAACTTTTAAAAAACTGATTACAAACTGGGTTTGAATGCTAAGAAATCCACTAAAACTCCCAACTTTTCGTAAAGATTACTCAAATTGCTTCATCAGTTGCAGTTGCTTAACCTTGTTTTTTTTTTTTCAGATAATTTAAAAAAGGCTTGTCTAGGATTTATTTTTGTCTTTTAGTTCAATTTTTCACCTAGTCGAATTCTTTTATTTGTCGCGATTTTCTCCTGAAGAAGGAATGAGTAAATTTTACGAAACGTTTTCAGTTGTAAGGGATTCCTTTAGCATTCAACCCAGGTTGTAATCATTTTTTGTAATTTTCTTCATGATTATATCAAAATAAAACTTTGAATTGGACTATAACGTCACAAAGGGTAGTTTCAGAGCTGTGTATTTGACAGCTGTGAGGAAAAAATGGGGCCACATTCTGCGTTTGTCTAGACGGCAAAGGTCCTCTTATGAACTATGAATTCACTATGTGGCTCTCCAGACTCTTACAAACACTCAGAAACCGATCGTGTATCCTGAATGGAGATCTCGTCTCTTCTCGTCTTGTCTCGCATGAGAAAAGGGTATGGGAAAAGACACAACAGATCTAGGCTACTGTTGTTACCGCCATGTATCAGATGTTCTCTGGTAGAGAGATGCTGTACACGTATAGCCGTGTTGAAAGAGCGAGTGGTGATTTTAGGTCGATCAGTGACGATCAATCGATCGATCCTCCCATGGCTTGACAATGATTCCATAATTTAAAGACAATTATGCAATCAATCCGAAGTAACTCAAGGCTACGAGACCAACTGGAGTGTTTTCAATTATTATTATTGTATATTATTGTATTCTCCCTGGAACTGGAAATACATTTCGGACTTGCATTAATATCCGCTGGTAAAAACTACTAACTGATTTGTCTGACAATTTAACAGTGAGAGCTGAATGGGTGCGCTTTTTTTGCTCGTTCACCCAGTAGCCGGGTGACCCTGTAAATTGAGCTTATACACTCTATCAAAAGCAGAAATAAGTGGGTATTCAATATCGCTCGATTCGTTGGGTAGAGTCGGTTAAGTTGTAAGATAAAAATTGAGCTAGATGTACAGGAACACGGCGCTCTGATGGGGACGCTCTTCGAAAGGGATAGCCTGTACGCTCAAGTTCATGATTACGCATGATTGCGCATGATTACGCATGATTACGCATGAGTACGCCGAACAGACGTCGGAGGGTTTCAGAAATATTTCCGGGAAACAAAATAAAATGTAGAATGTTGTGCCAGTTGATGTTTTCTTTAGTGAATCGGAAAAAACGTTCATAAACACAGATTAGGTAACTGTTTTTTGACGAGTTTTTTTTAAACTATGTTAAATTTGAAGCCCCCCTCCCCCCCTCTCTCTCGCGAAACCAATTAAATTTAAATTTTTAATGAAACCCTCCGGATGTGTTTTAGAATAGCTATGGACGGAATCCATTTTGTGAAATGGATCCCCTATCCGTGTGGATCCGCCATGAAAACTTCCGATTGGTGTTTCAGCATGTGTGAAGAATCGATTTCCAACGGTAGCCACGTCGAAGATCAAACAAGTGTTGGCGTACAAATGTAAGGAAGCTTCCAACGCGCATCGAGCAAAATTGATGAAAATTTACGGGTTGGTATTCCTTGTCGACTGTGCCGTGTTTATTTTTCCAAAAGAAAGACGAGAGAATTTTTTCTTTGCCCGTAAAACACCTGGCATGCCAAATAGCAATGTATTTCTCCCCATTGTCCCTGTCAATTCATTCTCAAGGCTTCGCAGATTTCACTTGATTCAAAACTCAAACTGAACTTTTTCACAGGGACAACATCGTCGGATAATATTCGTGAAAGATTTCGCGCGTCGTTTTCATCAAGATGTCAACTTTTCGGCAGCCGATGCCGATCAAAAACGTCAATCAATCATCATCACAGTATTCATTATATAATCTTGTTCCCACGGGTCGCGAATTGAATTCCCGATAGGAGCAAACAGTATTATTTATATAATTTTGTTTTCGTGGCTAATACTGCCATGTTTATTTTTAGAATGTTGTCACTGAAAGGAAATACATCGGTGCTTTCTTTTTAGGTAATACATACACCTGTATATTGGAAATGTTATGTAATGATATAAAAATATTACACATCCCAATTATTTTTTACTAATAACAACGATAAGGATTCAGAAAATGTTCAGTAATGAGATATGAAGGTGTTCAATATTGAATATGACGGTTATCAATTCAAAAAATTATTCTGTATCCGACAAGCAGAAATTGGCCATGTTTTTCCATCAAGAAATGTTGGTCGACAAACAGTTAACGCTATATAGACGATTACGCAGTCGCAGTGAGGATGCAAGGCGGATCCACCTTGAAATCGAGAGCCAGCTTCAATTCAGCTGATCGGCTCAACTGGTTGTCGTAGTTTTCCGTGATTCTCCGCAACATTCCAGGCAAACTGGGATAGCTCCTCACCACTCGCCACGGCCGTCGCCAATTACCCCAGCTCCCTTCCTGTTCCCGACAAAGCACACGCGACAAGAGCTGGTTCGTTCCTTGCCTTCATTTGATTGTGGACGGTCGGCTGTACTTGAAACTGCCGTATGCTCGAGCATGGAGAATGGCTTCCTTTTATCGGTTTAGAGGTTCCGTAACTACACTTCTTTTGTCCCAAAATGTTCAAAAGATTCTGAGAAAGGATACATAAATAGGATTCATATAGCCTAGCCTAAGATAATTCCCAAACATTGCTAAAACGAGGTACTTTCAAAAATTTATTACTCGTAGTGAATTCAAAGATGTGGACACTAAGTTGTGGCAGGTACTTCTAACTACTCCTTCATCTACTGATTTTTTTCAACATTTTTGTTCAATTTTTAGGCCGTAAATAGTGTCAGTTACGATGAGGGCGCGCAAGCCTTTTAAACCAAGAAAGCCATCCCCAGCCCTGTCAACAAGCTAAAAATAAGTTATTGGGTTTGGAACTCGGTCATTAGCGTCAGGGTCACCGAGTTTCTAAAAGTCCGAGTCACTCCGAGGGCTGCTTGCATAACCACGATTGTCGAGGTCCGGTTGCAATAGTTGATGTATGAACTGCGATTTTGGAAATTTAAGTGAATACATGTGTTCTGTGTGGCTCAACGAATCTTTTGATGCGCCCCGTGCTTGACCTATGACCTGTTCAAAGCACGAACTTGACCATCATTAACTGTCGTTATAAGAATATTAACTGTTATGTATATAACTGTCGTTATCGTCGTAATTAGTGCGTAATGTGCTGCCCTTGGGATTTTTGAGCCAAATTTGTAGTTTCACAAACATTTTCAACAAAATTTTTCAAAAGTTACTTCTGGATCAAAGATTGGCAATTGACAAGACGACTGCGATTTTGTTGAGATCTTTTCGTTTTCAAAATGAGTTTGTTATCTTAATCTGAATCGTATTTTTTCTGTTTAAAACATGATTTTTTGGCTTCGACCGGCCGATTTTCTTGAAAACTGCGTGTACGATTTTGATTGTGCTATTCAGAGAATTTTTCTGAGTGGAAGCCACCATAAAAACGTTTTGCTGGATTTTTTCCGTTTTCGAGCACTTTTAGAAGCTCGAATGACTGGGTGATAAGAGCGCCGGGCTAGCAGAGGGAAGGGATGAAGTTGACCATCTTAGAAAATATGTCATGTGGCTAGTTTTAACTTTTAAGAATTTAATTAACGTTCGGGAATGTTGAAAGCTATTGACGATACAGCCAAGGAAACGCGCTAAGAGATTCCCAAAAATGTTACAAATATTTTGTACGGTTGGTGCTTGAACACCCGCGCACCCACGGAGTCGGCACCCCTGATTAGAGGTAGAATTTTGAAAAACCTTAAATCTCAATAGGTCATTTTAATTGCTAGTAGAGAGATCATGGAGAGATATAATACATCAATATATATTTTGACAGCCTCACGTCACTACTAGCTAGATTTTTTTTCAAATTTCGTTTGGACTGCGAATAGTCACCAATGGCATATAGTACTATACGGGTTTCCGATCGAAAAATATCGATTGACGTCGAGAAATTTTTTTCAAATCGACCGACAGGCATTTCCTTTTATACTGTGGATTTTTTAGTATACGATTACTATCAGACTTAACAATGTGGTAAAACACGTGTCATGTTGATGATGTAATTGTTATGTCAACTCCACACGACCGTCAACGAAACCGTGGCCGCAATCGCAGACGCAGTCAGCAATCGCAGACGGCAACGTCGATCATAACTCACGGTGATCTATGCAGACCCACGGTGATAAATGCGCGGTGCACCGACTTCCAGCTGATTGATCTCTGAAGCTTACCAGTAAATAAAAGACAAGTGCAGAGCTAGTTTCAACATGAGCGACGACAGCTCACCACGACCGGAAACCACAGACGGAAACTAGTTTAGCATCATGCTAGCACGGCTAATGCATTGCCGTGACCTGTGGAATCGTAAAGGGTAGTTCACGGTAATTATTGATCGTCAGGTCTCATGATCGTGGGCACGTTTAGATGTTGAGGAGGTCAATTATTTTTTAGTATACGAGAAGAATTGCTTCACATATTAAGTTATTTTTCGTTTGTATTAATTCTTTTTTCAATGTGTTCGCTTGTTTTGAAATATACATATGTTGTATGTAGATAGTGTTACCTATATCTGTAACACGTCAATATAAGATAATGGTAACTATATTGGCGTGAACGTGTGTAGGTGGAAAGAACCATATGGAGGTTGAAGGCTGTGTGCATTATGGCGCGCACAATGGTGAGTCGAGTCGTGAACCGATCCGAACTGAACACCTTCAACGGCTTCCTACACTGAAATTTGTATAAGCTTACCACACTAAGCGCAGTGATCCAGGTAGAAATAAAATTATTGGCGATACTTATTGCGTTTTCCAACGACATTTCTCTTATATTTTGTGATCAATTATTCAAACACTTGTATTTAGCACGTATTTATGAGCGTGAATTAAAAAAACAGCACATGTTTCGAATTAAATATTTAAGCTGTGCGCTTTTGCTATACAAGCTTTAAATGTGGCCGTTTAGGCCTTGGAAACCTTATGGCAACAAGACTGTAGTGTGGAGCCAAGGTCGCGTGGTGATGAATTTACTAAATTCAGCACAGGGTTCCGATGTTTATCGTCCATAGCAAACTTTGGAGTGGTGGCAGGGTTAAGCTCGCGACAACCTTCCATTGATTGCAATATGCAAGAAGAACACCCTTTGATGTTTCCCTGAAATATCCTGGCATTTATGGGTCACGACTTAATACTTGATTGCATCCCCTGATTCTATGAAATTGCATCTAAGCGCTGCAGGCTCGCTGGATACGAGTCAGCGCGTTAGCTATCAATAATGCTTATTTAGCTTAAAGTGGCTGTAACCCACTAAAATTACATTTTCATGTAGACTTGAATGCATCATAGTGATCTCAAACGACATTCCAAAATGTATTGTGGAAATTGGAAATGGTATGAATTGATAATAATTATTTAAGATTTCGGTCAGCGCGCGCTGTGATTCAATCGACGCGAGAGAACCACAGGGATATTCGCAAAATACGACACATGTCCTTCGGGAATGGACCACTAGCGTTCCAGAGGCGATCAACATTGGGGAATTTTTAACGCCATAAGAAAAGCATTGTCCCACAACGTTGATTGACTCTGGAATTCATTTTTCACTAGTCATCCTAGTGACGTCCTAGTGACGACTAGTGAAAAAGGAATTCCAAAGTCAATCAACGTTGTGGGACAGCAACTAAACTATCTATTACAAAGCCAATTTTTAAGTAAACACAAAAAAAATACACGAACATATTCTCATCAATCCCCTAAATTGTGTGGGAACAAAATGACTCCTAGGTGCTCAGGGTTGAAATAATCCTTGTGTGATTTTTAATGGGAGATTTCGACTCTCAATATAACTTAGCTAAAAAACAAGCTGGTTGACGGGGCCTAAACTTTTTAGATTTTGACTTGACCACCCCATCTGAAAAATGGTATAGTGGACCATCTTCCCTTCGGCTTGTAAGGGAGCAATTTTTTTTTGTTGTTTTCCCTTTAAATTCCTAGCTTACGCCCATGTATAACTGAAATGAATTTAGTTATGGGCGTTAGTCACTTTAAATCATATCAAAAAGTATGAAACATAATACATGCTATAAAACATGTATATGGCAACGTATTTACAATCAACTGAAAAACGTAATTTCATGCTATTTCAAGGTGTGCCAATTATGAGCGTTATTATTGTTGTTAGATTAATATTCTAGCACGAATGGGTAGCCTTTTTTCAAAGCAAAACCCAGACTGTTGTGAGTGACACCAGATGCTATTACTCCGTCAGCATGATTCAGAGTGGTGGCATTTTGTTTGCGTTCTGATTTCCACCGACTACACTGTTGAGCATGCAGGCGAGTTTAAAACCAAATATTTGCTCGGTGCTAAATACGTTATCCCACCTTCGACATTAAAGCATCGTGGAACTAAAACTGATGACAAGCTCTGGCCAAAATTACATTCATTTGTGATGAAATTTCAACATGTGTTTCGCTGGTAAATATGGGCCACAGGTCACAGAAAGGGTAGTTTGCCCAAATTGTAAAATGAATCATTGAAAAAGTACACTGAATATTTAAAAATGACTAGTCTATTTGTATTCCCTCTTTGAAAATTTGTTACGGCTGCAATCAAAATAGCGGGAATGGGACACATTTTTCCGTCGAGTATTTCTTTGATCTTCAATTTGAATCAATTTCAGTGTACCCAGGGCAAAAAAAGAGTTTTTATGGCATGCTTGAAGTCTGCCCATTTCCTTCTCTTGCTCAAAAAAGGACGGTCCGACCTGTCCGACGAAGAATTCAGACTATTTCAAACGCTATTGAAGGAAATCACAAACTTGCGCGTTAAAAAGTTGTGAAATCAAGCATGATGAAGTGTAACGGCGTTTTCGGTTGGCCAGTACAGTGTGCACTGCGGGTACTCTGAGAGAGACACAGCGAATTTTTAGGTACCATGATAAAACAATCACTCTCTCCCTCTTACAGTGCACGCAGTGCACAATCGTGTCAAATACGCCAAACTAGTGAGTACCTTCTACATAGTCAGTACACACGACGGATTGCCAATCTTCGGTTCGGTTCAGTCTCATTGTAATCGATCGCGGGTATTGAAATCTGTTAATTGACAACCACGGCAATCAGAATGGATTGCCAATCCGTGGGTAGGCAGCCTATCGTGAACTGGAAGAGAGAAGAGAGCAAGACGATGACAGAAGAAAGCAGCTTCGCTAAAATGTTACACCCGCAAGATTCAATAAAAGTTAGGAAGTTGCATATTTTGTATGCAAAAAATTATACCATCATAGGCTTGGCATAGGACTAGTCCACTGTGTTTTTAGTTGAACTGAGGGTTTAAAAATATCTACATATTTTTAAACAGATTGGCATGAAGTTATGAATGTAAGAAAGGGAAATGCGGGTGTCATCATTTAGCTCACCTCTGGGATTGTACTAATTTCGTAACCTATGTGTGGAGGTAAGTCGAGAGACAGGCACCAGCTTCCGAGGTTGTCTTCTCTACAAACTGTGAAGTCTGCTTGAATCTTGTGGGTGTAATTTTTTAGCGAAGCTGCTGGGCAACATGGGCAAAGAGTCAAATGCGAGGTTTCTGAAAGGTCCCGTGCCACGGAGGATGGGAGTTGAGCCTAGAGAAAAACAATATTTTCCAAAACCGAACCCAAAAACCGAAATCGTTGGTCTGAAATTTCCATAGAAAGAAACCGGGAACAAGACCTTTCCATTTATTTTTAAGCACCTATACATACTCGGCAGAAAATTTTACTCTTACAGCAGGTACGTTCTGCCTGTAAAATTTGACGTTTGATTTTTTTCAAGTAAAATGAACCATTAATTGATAATAATATCAATTATTAATTGATTATAATATCAATCTGCAAG
>QKMV01003268.1:0-11723 GCA_003287335.1 Lednia tumana
TAATTGAAAGTATAATATATTATCTATCTCTAAGACTCTACTGTAGATGATGTGACCAAAAGAAGTTAGCACAAAGAGTGCAATGCAAATAAACAACTTAATTAAAATTCGTGTTGTATTTTTTTGTAATTTAAACAAAAATCGTTACATGGCAAACCCTGATACCACAGCAAAGCAGAACAACTACCCTGTGACAGAACCTCTGGCACTATAGGAAGCAGGAACCATACTAATCAATCCTACTTTGGAGCTGAGTGTGGGGTCCCATTTAAGCATTCTACCCTTTTCGACCTGCTAAATCCACTCCAGAAATCTCAACAACGTCCTTTCAAACTAATGCGACGTGGTCTATTAATTTAATGTCTATAATAAAATAGCAGAGACTAATCTGTGGCAATCGTCGTTTAACCAGCCATTCTTTGAACGATCAAAGCTCCTTGCAAACAGCACAGTGCTTTTCTTTACTCCGATCCAGTATCCGAGCGCCAGGAAACGTCACGCTTATTCTAGCTTCAGTAAACGAAACAAAGATGCGGAGATGATTTGCATTGTCTTCTCTTTCCGACGGGACGTAAATCAGTCAACTGATGTTGTGTCATCCCCAGAAATAGTCGTCGTCAACGTCTTGTACTCGTCTTGTGTATAAATACCGACGACCTTGTTCCCTCTTGATTACTCACTTCTGGGGATTCTGTTCACAAATAATTGGGCGAGCGTTTTTCAGGAGACGTCACTCGTCAGGTTTTACCGGGAGCTGGGACCGCCGGTCTCCTTCTGCTGACAGCTTGCCATCCAATTAATTTCGGTTCAAATGTTTCTTAGTATTATTGGTACCGTACGGTTGTTTTCAGTAGATTAACGGCGACCTAGGCCGCCCCCGTAACGCTTGGGGCTCTCTAAGCTTCTGAAGCGCCCCCCCCCCCCGTCTCCCGCCTCTTGCTTTTACTCCGTTCAAATGGGCAACATAATAATAAATGTATCGTATTGGTAGGTACTTGAACAATTTCTTACTGAAGTCAGGTATCGTACATATCGCGTAGGCCAGTCGGAAGAAGCCGGCTTGGAAAAGATCGGATTTTACGAACCGCCAATTCCTTCTTTCGAGATAAATACAATATCAATAGCCTGACTGTCATCGAGCTGCTGATTGGAGCAAGAGATACCATGACCACCTTCTTTCACAGTGGCATCAAGAAGTTAAAACTTCACCAGGATCTCTTGTTCGTCAGCACCACGGCTCTGCAGGGCTCCATCGTCATCCTCGGTAACCATCTGTACGGACTACGGACTACGGACAGCTCCAGCTTGCAACTAATTAGGAATTGTTTTATATATACTGAATTACTGTTTAGTATTTTGTGTCTGTGTGGCAACCGCACTGGCAGCTGGGTTTAAATTAAATTCAAGTACATCTATCTCTCACAACATAACTATTAGTAGGTAGGTACTTTTGTGAAGAAAATGCAAATTTTATCGAAAGGCAAAAATGGGCTCAGGTATCCGTACGAACAAAATGTTTATCGAACCCCCGGAATCGCACAAAAATTCGCAAGAAAATGAAATGAAATCTCTCAAAAATTGTTTTCAGCGTGAATGAAGAATGAAATGCTCCAGCAGATTTGGAACCGCAATGTTATCTGGTTGGTGAAGGAGGGAGGGAGGAGGGGGCGACGGCGTGATTTTCCGCTGCGCCACTGTTTTTTGTTATTATAGAGCTCGTCAAGTAATACATAGTATGTATACACATTTATGTTGCAAGTAGAGCATTAAAGATTACGCCAACCTTCGGTTCGTACATCCTCGATAATTGGTATTAATTCATCGCATGATACGTCACACGGATAGAACGTACAATGCAATTAAACTACCTTGTTAATGAATAATGAGCGATGGAATACCCCCATTGATATTAGCATACGATGATAAAGCAAGCTAGCAACTGTCAAATGATTACGGCTATGAACAAAAAGAATTGAGCATTTTGTTGTATTACGTGAGTACCAAAGCCTTCCTAGTGACATCTTCCCTGCGAACGCATGAAAATCTACGTCGGCGTCGCCCCCACCGTCCCGTGGTGGTCGGCGTCTCGGCGCGGGGTGGACGCCGGCATCGTTTTGTGTCAGTTGCCGCCGAGAGCTCTCCCCGGACGCATGGGGGCACTTGGTTGTGTGTAGCATACGACTCGAACTCGATACGCAATCGACTTGATATCCGTGGGAATGTGTCTACGGAATTATGTGCGGTGACTGGTGACCAGTGAGATAATTATACCGGGCATGGTAAATTATAATATGACACCTTTCGAATCATGTGAAAGAAGAAAATGTATCACATGTGCTGTCCTGTAATGGGCTATGTGAGAAGGTGATAAAAGTATATTATTAATCAAGGAAAAGTTTTAATCGTACAGTTTATTCTAATGAAAACATCTGTTGTGTAGGTGGTTTTTTTCTACCGTGTGTGAGAAATAGTAAGAAAATTGCTTGTTAGGACAAAATGTTAACATCTTGTAACGTAACGCGATGGAAGATTTGTGATTGTGTAGAATAAGAACACGACAAGGATTTAATTCGACTTCGATTCAACGCAAATTAGACATGGATGACGATATTTGTGAGTAAATACCTAAACTAAATCTAGGTGAACGACTTGGAAGCATGGTCGCGTTGAAATGAGCGAGCGGCCAGCGAGCGAGCGGGCGGGGACAGCTTAGAAAGAAGCGGAAAATATTTTTTTTCTTGTTTCTCGTGACTTATCAGGTAACGCTTTTCATGAGTTTTGTCGTCAAAACCTCCGCGCATAGCCTTCCATAGTCGAACCCCAGTTTTGGCATATTTCAGAAATATTTATTTTGTTTTGACAAAATCATATGCCGTTGCCTCTCTAAATCTACGGAGGTCTAAGTTAGGATAGGATCGATCGTTGGGAAAAATTTCATCGTGATCGGTCAATCCATCTGACCAGTTTATCATAAACAATGCAAGTTTCGTATAAGAGCTGGATGATGTCGCTTCGCTATCTCTGTTGTTGCGTGCTCGCTCGCTTGATTTTTGCTAACTATTTCCAGGACTCAATATCAGATTTCTTCTCCTACGAGTCCATTTTTAGTAAATTAATTTTATCTCGATGATGTGCTAAAACTGATTTTAGTAGATTTTAGACTTTATATCGTATTGATAGTACCTCGCTCCTATAAGTGGTTATTCTTGAGAGTTGAGACGATAGGAAAGAGTAATTACGTATTTGTGCCACTAAATAAAAGTCTACTTTCAGTTAACTATTGGAGTTGAATTAACATCCTGAAACGGGAAGTAGATACATTTAACGATGGCAGAAATGTTACTCGTTGACTTCCCTGGAATATTCTGGAGTGGCGTGTTATAGGTCATACCAGTAATGCTACGAGACGAGTGGAACGAGACCATCATCTCTTCCGCGTCCTTTGACTGACCTACCTTTGCTCCAGCCTAGTTTGCATGCTTTCATTTTGTAATACCGTTACAGACTCTTTTTCTATGAAATAAGTAGTCTATATTCATATGCACAGCTTCTAACAGTACCCTACCTACACACATTCCCTGGACAACCGTGTAATTGCTGAATTTCGTGAGGTCGCTTCAACTAGAGTTTAAAGTTAAAATTGCGGCACGGCAAAATGTAATTCAGCCAAAAAATCTGAATAGCAGCAGCTACTGTTGTCGTGCGTAAAATTTGGAACTCGAGCCTTTTCCCCATTTTCTTTTAGTACCTGGATATTACATTTGCTGCCGTGATCAAATGGCTAAATAAACTATAGGTAGTACGTGTAATGATAATGATAGACGTTCTTGTTTTACTGCGAATTTTGTCCTTATAAGAGATGAAAGTCGTGATGTTTCTTAAATAGGCAAAGATTGGCGAGGGGCAGCCTATGTAACATTCTGAATAATTGTGTACGCATATGCAGGCTTTTACCTGGCATACAACACTATAGCGCAAAGTATGCCATCGAACTTCTATCAGTTGCCTGTAGCGTCTAATCGATTGATTAGGTAACATAATTATTCACGAAGTAATTAGTCCTGTGAGAAGATGAGATTAAACTTGATTGCGAAAAAGCTAAATCAGGAGTTTTCATTAATTTGAAGTTGGGGTGGGCGCATGATTTATATACTGAAGCAGAGTGGCTTTGACCTGTCAGTGCTCGACCTCCAATTCTAAACATCAATCTTTTCTTTTCGCCACAGTTTCAAGTTATCCGTTGTCATGCATGTCCCAATGATGATGTTATTTATTATGATTGTTGTGCGGGAGTTTTGGCGCATGTTCCCAATCTATAATTAGTATCCTTCTTTTGGCCCATTTACCCCCCCATATAACTGTCTCTTCGTGGAGTGAAGGGTCCTGTAGGAGGAGTGATGAGGAAACACTTGCAAGACTCAAGAGCTCACGACCCACGTATTCTTCACGGAAGTCCTAAAATATAAGACCAGGATCTTGCACACTGATTACAATTACGATGACATATTATAGGCTTTCTGAAGGAAATTTCTGGGAGCGTGACGCTCCTGCGTAATCTGATTAACCACCGTTCAAGGGGATTATTCAGACCGTATAAATACAGCGTCAAAATATAACTTTTTACTTTAGTACATCCAATTGGTAAAATGGGTCCATAGTATAAGCATACAGCACGTTTCGGTGTGATCATATGAGTAACAACAAAAACCATCAACTAATTTTGTTTTAAAAACACATCCAGACATTTTCCTGTCTTGGAGCTGGATGGAATCGTCATATCCTGCCACAAAATTTTTATAGAATGATGAAAGTCTCGGATATTGGGGGGCTTCATCCAAACCGTTATTGGAAAAGCCAAAGCGTGAAAGGGTTGGATTGCGAAATGAAGCAATATCGAGGATGAGACGCTGCCATGACAGAAGCTTAGGCGATATTTCCTGCTCGCACGGTCTTTGGTCACTTATGTCAATAAACATTCAGATGAATTATCTCTGCTTCTGGCATCTTTGATGGCAGATAATATTAGACATTACTTCATTCGAAACAGCAATACACGTTTCTGTGTGCCACTGAATATATCATTATAATTTGCCAGACTGGTTTTACACAACTTTCTACTCTAATTTGTTCCCACTCACTAGTCATTCATTGCGAAAATGATGTAATTTTATTAAAATTTTTGGTCAGGACAACAGCGACGTAACAATATTTACCTGCATATTCATCTTTGGGCTGCAAATATAGTGATATCCCATCCAGACGGGCACCCAACCAAGCTAGTTGCGGTTCATAGCTGAACTCCGTAGTCGAAGTCGTTGCACAAGGGTTCTTCTGTTCTCGACCATTCGGAAGACAGTATGGTTACGAATTATCACTCAGCTGGGCAGAACGCTCACCAGACCAGAGTCTCTATCGTTCATCATTTGAAACTGGTCGCAGTCTAACTGAAATCAGTCAAGTCTTATTTAGCAAAGATATTGGACTTACTATGTTCTGAAAACGATATGCATTTATTAATATATTACAAATAAAATGTTAGTTATCATCTCTGGGCATCACCCCTAAGCATACAATAGTAATGTTTTGCCGGCAATTAAAGAGCTCGGCGTCTAAGGGCCGGTTTTTCAGTGGCCCGTTAAATACCTGACGGTCCGTTAACTTGTTATTACCATTGCAACAGCCAACCAGATTTCTTGATTCTCAACCTAACGGACCGTTAAGATTTAACGGCCAACTGAAAAACTGGCCCTAAGCATAACTTCAAAAAAGTCTGCCAACTCCAGAAACCGTAGCCCGAACCGTCGGTTTTCATGACCCTTGCTCTTATCATCTGAGCTAAGCAGCTAAAAACTTAACAGCTAAAAACTTACCAACTCGGCGTTTCTATTTCAAAAAAATAACAAGGAGCTATCAGAATGTAAGTATCCCCTACAAAGAAGATCTCATATATTGACCAAAGAATGCAGCAAGACGATAAAGGCTTAAACGTCCTGCTGCTTAGTAGAGAACCTCCGCAGAGGCTCAAGTGACAATAACCGACAATTGGATTTGATTGACCAACAACCGACGACCTGCATACTAATTTCTCGCTGCACTACGAGATCCGTGGTGTCAAGTCTCAAGATGCTATGGGCAAATCGGAGCATGTTGAAAGACCATGGTGATCTCCAAGAAGAGAAATTACAGAATCATAACCGTACAACAGCACAACAGAAAAATCCCGTAATTCATTCATTAAACAGCTGATAACTTTTTGAAAAAAACTTTTCCGCAACCATCGTTCATGAAGAACTCAACTCGGGATCGGCAACTGTTCAGCAATCTTTATCGATCGATAGCTTAAAGGAGCTATCCGAATTTGGATTAGGATAATATATACTCCATGGAATGCCAGTCAATGACGAATGCCAAAGGAAAGAAAAATAATTCGACATGGAAACGAATTATTTTCTTCAGCTCCCCGCGCGCCCCGCGCGCCCCTAGTGACGGTCGGCTGGCTCTCCTTGTTACCTCACGCTCGATAGTTTCTTTCCAGCCGCGTGTATTTGTTTTGATGAAGGGTACATTGATTGAATACTTTTGTTTAAGCGGACTGTAATCGAATAAGTGTGTTTATAGCGATGTTTATGAGATTAATTCGAAAATAGATTTGCAGCAACAACAACACCTCAAAACCACACCATGAGGACTGGTAAATACTCTTTTTTTAATTAACTGCACAAACGCCACAAGGAACATACGTATTATTTTACAGCCAGCTCAAACTTAAGAGTTTAATCTATTTACACCCTTGATAAAGATAACAAACTTATAGCTAAAAACTTGGTACTTGTAACTTAAACAAAAACTTAACCCTGTGGTTCGAATCCTCGAGCAGGCAGATATTTTTGAAGGGATATTAACTTTTTTCAAAATTTCGAAACAAAAACACCGACTGGAAAGAAAAAACTGTCACGCGTGCTAAGTGACACAGACGGCCAGCCGGCTGAATCAGTCCACTGTACTACGTTACTAGAAGCGCGCAATGAGCTGAAGAAAATAATTCGTCCCATCGCCATTTTTTTTCTTTTTCGGAATTCTGCATTGACTGACATTCTTTTCAATATATATTTCCCAAAATTCCAACTCGGACCAAACCTCCAGTTCGAACCTTAGTGTGGCATAGCATGGAGGTCGCTGATACATTTTTCGGTAGCGTGAGTAGTGTTCAGTCTCTGCACTAACTTGGTAAATTTTGAAACAGTGTGTGTTTTTGTACTGTAGCTGATTATCACATGATAGATGATCTGACATTCACGAACGCTTCTGCTACATCCGGCTACAATAATGATCTACAAGAATCGTTCAAATTGCTAATAGCTTTAGCACATGGCTGATTGCGTAGTTACTTCACTTGCAGTTGCATGTGATGCTTGTGTATGTGTCTGTCAGCCTCCGAAAACGATCAGTGCAATCATCTTATCTAATATTAGAATTGGGGAAACATCTTACAAACTCAAGCGTAATAAAATGACTTTTTTCATATTACTCTAGCTATACCTGTGTATATATGTTCTGCTATCATAGGTTTAGAGTCAATTCACGATTGGTTATACTAGGTTGCTTTTTGTTTGTGATAGTCAAGCTCTTGCACTGGGACCAATGCATACTATCTATAGTAGGCAAGTTCTTGACCTAAATGAACGTACGGTTGCATGAGTTCAGGAAAAAAACATGCATGAATGAGTGCCACGAATCTCGCTGTATCTTCGTCTTTTTAGTAGAAAAGCAGGATTTTCATTTTTCAATTCGAGTTTTCAACTTTCAATTTCTCGTCAGTGATACAGACTTGGCTGAACAATAATGGTATGAGTGAACTCGTAATTTTCATGATAAAAGCATAGATATACGGTTATAGTCAGTAACTCTTGTAGCTAAAACAACCTCATTGCACTCGTTAAAGCTTTGAGAGATGCGCTAATGTGAGGGTGCGAAACATTCCCGCTCGATTGGATAACGTGGTGGATCACGTGACTCACTCCCTTCGGCGTTTAGACCTCCAGCACCCCTAAATAATGAGAAACAGCCCCCGAATGCATGGTGACTAATCTGCGAGCTTGCTGTAAGAACAGCTCAAGTAATTCTCAGTGGAAATAAACAGTTTGTTTTAAAGATGACGTTTCTATAAATTACAGTCATAAAAATTTTGGCAAAAAACTCTGACAATCATCTTTTGATTCGACGGATTAGTTCAGTCAGATAACGCATCATTTTTCCAAGCCAAACAAATTTGTCTAACGGCTGCAGAATATTATTTACTTTTCAAGTGTCGTTAAATGTGGCTTTAGTCGATGAAAAATGTTGGTTTCGTTCCAGGTTTTCCAATTCTTGATAATTAATTGAGCAAGTTGAATTCGCTAGTTCACAGTTAATCATTACACGGATTACGTGTGCCATGCCAAAAAGGACTTTTTATTCTACTTTGCAACTTTAACTAGCATGTAAACACACACCGCGAACAGCCTGAAAATGTCAACGCAACAAATGCGAATGAAAAGGTTTTCTATTTCGTTTATGATATTATTCATCAGAGGAATAGCAAGATTTTGGCAAGAATGCCTGCGAAGTGTATAGTGTGAAATGAAAATAGTACCGTCCATAATGTAGCATTGGCAGGGATGCCTAGTGAGTCGGAGTGCCGTAATACTCGACTACAGAGGAATCATCAACCCAAATCTATAAATACATTTGTCACGCGTGAGTAGGTCTAATTTATGATTAATTAAAGTACTTGTTACTGAGCAGGAGGTCTTAATTGACAGGCTTTCGTAAGCACTAAAGTGTGCTCCGTTTGAGAATTAATCCTCCATTTATTAATTAATGCGACTTACACACACGCATGGGTCCATTTTGATTTAGTCGAAATTAAATTTTGACTGCTTGACTTGGCTCCTAGTTTATTGGTTCAAGAGATGTTCATGAGTCACGACTCAAAAATGAGTTTACTACTTCTTTCATTGCGCGAATATCCTCATAAATGCAAGAAGGCTTCTAATTTTCGTTCGTTGATGAAAAAAGGGAAACCAACGGCACAAAGATGCATAGTAATATGAAAGAACGTGGGCTATAGCAAAAAGTAATAAGCATTTGTCTCCTCCTTCTTAACCTCCATCTGAAGGTGATGAGGTAATAAAACAATATGACATTTAGTAAACTGCATTTCGCGTATCTGCTGCGGTGTTGTTCTACCCACAACGCCACCCATTTCGATTCATATATTTCCAAACATCTGCTTCATGTATCCAGCCCGTAGAGTCAAGCGGAGAGTGCTGCAGGAACCATCACATCTTGTTATTTTCTTGGAAAGTATGTTCTTCGACAATAAGATAAACGTTTTGTTCGTTGGGGCGATTTTCAAGTCAAAGTTCAGCATTGTATGAACGGATAACTGTTACAAATAAAAGCATGCTCCGGGTTTCAAATTCTTTCATCGCTAATCGAATATCAGAAATACAAACACGAACTTCACATGTATGTATATTTACAGCCATTATTGACATTTGTGTAAGACTGTACATCTTTAAGATTATGTAATGATAGTAAAATAGGCAAGGCGATAATGAATTATGTACGGTCGGGTATTTTCTTTATCAGTACAAAAAAACTACTGCCACTAAGGTTTCAAAGTTTCATGGCTGTAGACGAAGCCAGTCGTCTCCTTGCCTACTCCTTGACAACTTGCGTCGCGAACTTGTTCCTCTTAGGAAAGGCGGTGTCAATTTTGCATTGCGGGTTTACAATACACTCTGTGGAAGATTCTTCGTGACCTGTAACTTAATAATTAGGAATTACGATGTATTTGCGAACTGCAATTATGAAAGAACGACACAAGAGTTTATTCTCAATGACAGACATCGGCCGACCGTGAGAGATGCACCGACAGTGTGATCATAAGTGTACTTATTAATTAGTTGCTACAATAGCACGGTGATAATTGAAAGTGATAAAGTGTTTTTTTTTAGAATCAGTGTTGTGTGCAATGAGGTGGTGATAGTGGCAACTGCACCGACGAAAGGCAATGTTTTAGTGTTTCGCCAGGCACAAGGATTAAGGATAAACAATGGTGTCGCCTTCTCTTTCCCCGGCCAGGGTTAAACAGCTGCAGAGTGCAATGAAACTAGTGGAGGATAATTGGATTCGTAAGTTAAATGCTCTTTGGGTACTAGAGCTTCGTCGTCACGCAACGATACATAAAGTCGCGTTGCTATATGAGCGTAGTACTTCGTGCAACCCTTCAAATCGTAGTTTTCACGAGGACCACATCCGTCCAGATAAATGCAGAATGTGCAGCCATTTTTATGACATCGCTGCCAAGGACAGCTCTTAAACTACCTCTTGTGACTTTATAACTCAATTCTAAGATCTATTTTGATGTAATTAGGAAGATAATTATTTCATCTGACATTTCTATCGACAAATAGCTTCGTAATTCGTACATTTGAAAACTGCGATGTTGTAAAAGTGACAGAATTTCTGCATTTATCTATGACGGCATTGATCTCGTGAAAACTAAGAATCGATAAGCATCACAAAAGAAATACACAACGCAATTTTTTTATTGCCTCTGTAAGCAACCAGTGCCTATTATGCCAGTCGCCTACAGTATAATGAAACTGAGTTTACCACTTCCATGGCCTTGGCAATGATTCCCTTTGCTCTTATGGTTGAAGATGTTCTTTGAGGGCCATGGAAATAGTAAATTCATTATGATACTTCCTCTTGACTGATTGCTGAGAAACACGAAAACTGGTGCAGGGGAGAAACGAAAAATTATGATTTGAACATCACCAAAAATATTTGTTTTATAAAAAGGTTGACTTACAGACTGCGGTCAAAATTGTATACGATTTTGGTTAAAACATATCAAACATGGGCTGTGTCCGAAATCTCGTTGATGAGTGCTAAATCTAGGTCTAGATCTTGATTTGACGTCACCGTTTGCCTATGACGTAGCTAGTAATGGACGAATTGGGATTTGGTGTGAAAGTTTCACCAAATTCTATGGAGAGTGTTGGCTTGTCAAAGGGTTTCTTTCAATCTGAAAAAATCTCAAAAACGCTATCTACAAAAAACAGCTGAGCCGATTGCGCTCAAAATGATATCAATGTTAAGTTGAAACCTTTCACAGGTATCTTGTATATCATTGAAATCGACGAAGCCATTTGACATGCAGACAGGTACCAATTAGGGGAAAAGTGGATCAAATTTGCAAAAATTTACATAAATGTGAATTTCAGGAAAAATATTTATACATTGCACTCAAAATAAGCAGAGCCACGCTCAAAAATTTTGATGGTTGCCTGAAAGTTTTTTTAAATCTTCAAGGCGTTTGGCTTGCAGAGAGCGAACAAACACAAACACAAAAAAACAACATAGGTACTTGAAGAATATTAATATCACTTCATTTTTACCTGCCTACTCGAGGACTTGAGCCCCGGAACCCCTCGGGTAGGCAAGTATTTTTGAAGTGATCTTAATATTCTTCACGTTAATACTAGCCGTGTAAATAGCTTTATATTGGTTATGCTTGTCAAAAAAGGTACTTATTTCATACGGCTATTCAAATTGAAGTCTCTGCTTCGCTCATTACGCTCATGCAATGTGAGCAGGGAAGTCAGAGATCATTTTATCCAGCCTCAATTACATGTTGTTTTTAAAGCTAGGCTTTGAAAATATTTAATATA
>QKMV01003269.1:0-11722 GCA_003287335.1 Lednia tumana
TTCCTTCATGGAAAATTGTATAATTTATTGAATCCGCGCCTTAAACATGCGAATAAACCTGGGCCGCGCGGGCCGGACCCGGCCCGCGGGCCGGAGGTTGCCCATGCCTGTGTTAAATGGATGGTAGGATTGTTAAAGGTAGAAATAATTGCTCAACAAATGAATTTATTGTGTCTAAAAGAGGCAAAGAACAATATAATGAATCCAAATTATTTGTTGCATTCACTTACATTATTTGGTAACACCACAGAGTGCAACTCTAGTTTCTCTTGGAATGCCTAAAACTAGGATAAAAATTCTTTAGAATGTTGAAGTACTTAATCTAAAATAGTCTTGAACTTTATAGTATATCTAATCTGTTGAATTATCTAGTCTAAAATAGTCTTGATATATCTAAACTGCTGAAGAGGTAGGTTCGAGCTTTGCTAACTAGATCTATGGAGGGATCGAGTGATCGACCTAAACCTTCTACTACCATTACTGCAAGAACAACCGATGTAAAACAGCCTTCCATTTTCACCTTGTATTCCACCATAGTTGAGAACACCTGTGACATTAGAGAGGCAACAGCAAACTAGAAAAAATGAAACAGTATTTTTTAATTGACGGAGCTGCTTTGGGCAAAATAAATAGTCTTGGTCAGTTCTCAAACACTTATCGAGAAGGCATACCTGGTCGAGGATCACTGACTTATCAATAGACAATTTCACCAGTTCAGAAATTCGCTCACGAAATTTATCTGGATTCGTACACATATTTGACGAATTGTTTAAAAACAGGTCAGCCACTCTTTTTCCCTAGAAGGAATAAAAATTGTTTATTACAGAGTAAATAGCTAACGTCTTCGATAATACTCCAACTACTTTGTTAAAACTCAGTCTTACTCTCCCATCGGCAACACCTCTAAACACCTCTCGGAATAGATGTTTGTCGTGATCGTTTAGGCTGACTACGATACCACAGTCTATAACAACCAGTCTGAGAGAAGGTAGCATTGGTAGAATGATGTTCTTCAGGTAACGGAAGATATTTTTGTTCCAAATCTCTGTGCTCAAAGGCGTTGTTCGTTGTACCAGCATGTTTCCAGGGTGTAAATCACCATGTATGAAGTTATCTTGAAATACCTATAGGGAACAACAACATTATTTTACCAGCAACACTAGCCGGTAAGTTTTCCTTGTTATATCGCGCTATTTAAGTATCCCCATTCTTTAATAAGGCGTGAAACTGTCGCACTACGGAAAATATGCCGGTAATGTCTTAATATTTATTAAGCCCAGTTAATTTTTCCTGGTGATATTTATTGATTTAGATGATTTCTGGTTCCGACATTTACTATTAGTAATATGTGTTATCCTTTCTTACAGCCTAGGCTGTCATACATTTTTACAAGTGTACCTACTGCCGGTTGAAATTCCTTTTCATTCGTCCTCTTTCTCAGTTTTATTTACGTAAATGCATATAAGCGTACATACATATATATGTAGGCATACTATAATGTATTAGTAGTATGGTGGTTAGGTGGAAGGTCACACATAAAAAATTACTTTTTCCATTGTGAACTTATCTTGTTTGTGTAATTTTTATGTACTAATAAAGACCTTTACAATCAATATTATATGATTTCTTAAAAGCAACAGGTAAGGCTGCACCACCATAGAAAACTGAAGTTAGAGTGAGGAGGTAGATTTTTGTTCAACGAGATCCAAGGGGCCGCCTGCACTTGTCGAATAGGGGAAAACAAACTGTTTTGAACCAGTTTTGAGTGAGAAAATTCAAATGTTTACATTTAGGACAAAATGACCAACAAATCACATACCTATTATGATTTTGTTTCGAGTTTCAAAATATTTTTCTCATGATTCCCTGTTAACTTTGTGCTAGCAATGAAACACTTCCGATTTTCTAGGTGAGGTGCTGTTTCACACGTCCTAACGTTTATATGCCCTTGCAGCATTTCCGAGGATGAAACCCCGACTCTAAATTTTTGTCCAACGTTTCCCTTCTGGATTCCCGTAGCCTCTGTACCCTCTCTGTAATACACTAGGTCAAAACTCCCTACATGTTTCATCTGCGGCTGGGGTTCTTTTTATTTTTTAGTCGAATAATACGTACCATTTTAAGGATGGTATGCATTCCAACATCAGCTAGCTCAACCTTGTGTTCTGTGCTGGCATCTGGCCCTTTAATATAGTCAAACATAGGGTCGCCATCTTCAAATGTTTCAACCAGTAAATAAGACTTGGTCATGCTTCTGAAAGGCTTTGGAAACCGCACTGTGCCTACTTCTTCAAAATTTGCAGCAAATCTCTCGAGATTGTCTGCCTCGATATTTAAATCTACTTGAGCTCTCATAAGGTCTGCAAATTCATCGACACAGTCAGGAAGACTTAGCCACTCTAAGTCAGGAACCATCCACTGCAAGAGTCTAGCTGCGTATTTCATTATGGCTAAATCTCTCCGGAGAAATGTGGACATGCTTGGGTGAAGCACTTTTACAGCAGCGGGTATCAAATTTTTGCAGTTGACACCATCGATACACACAGGCTGAGTGGTTGGTATGAAGCGGCCCAATCCCAACCTCTCAATAACTGGAAGGAAATGATTAATTAGACTCACAATAACTTCAAAGGTAAATTTCTTGTATCTATCTCCGTAGATTTGAATTACGGCTTACTTTCCACAAACATTGAATTTCCCGTGTCTTCGGAACAACCGCCACGTAACAGTGGTTGCTTGCAATGCATCTTGATTGGTTTTATCCACGCTTTGTAGACCTTAACAAGGGTAGAAAAAAGTTTGCATCAATCCAATTTTTTACGAAAATCATATCTTCTAAAGTCACTACATATATTTACCTGGCCACAGCAACCAGAGCCCACTGGCTGACCATTGTTGTCCAGTGAAAATGTGTCAGCCCATTCGGGACCATATGCCCTCTCTAACGTCTTCTTGGTATAATACCACGAGTGAGGTCTGTTGTTCGTTTGTAGCTTGGCTAATGCGTTACAGAGATCTTCTGTAAATAGATCTCTTCTTGTGGAGCCCCATTGGCCTAATTTGATAAATATAGGTCCTGACAATTCTAAAGTTAGGACAATTAGGTTGTACCAAATTTTAAGAAAACTTGTGCTAATATATGTGAGCGGATATAGCACGATAACGGGGAGGAATGTAAACAAGTGAACAAGAGCTCTAAGAAAAGTGCAAAATATGTCGAAATATCGCCAGAATGCAGTGGACCATGTTTCAGCAGTGGGAAGTGTTGCGGTAATGGCAGAGGGGTTATTTCCCGTAAAAGTGATGTCACCAACGCCGTTGGTAGACAGCAATGGTGTTTGCAAGAGTCGAAGTCCAAAATAGTTTAGAATTAATGGCCCTTCGCAGTAGCAAGAGATTATATACGTTAAGCGTTTGTAGTATTTTAATTTTTTTGGTATTTTGTAGTTGAATACTAAATTGTCGTTAACGTTGCTCAGTTGGCGATTTCCAAGATAAGTAAGGTTATAGGTGCCCCAGTTCCTCGTCTTTACTCGGGTTAAGGCTGTTATGCGCCTCACAGTATTTGAAAATCCACTCTTGTAGAGAGATAAAAACATTACAATCAAAAATATTTCGCTGGTGAACTCTTTCGACAGTAAATAGCCTGTGAATCACAAGAATGTTTCCGTATCGATCGTGAGTACTAGCGGACATATTTGAAGTTTTGAAGTTTCCCGGTGCGTGCCGTGGTAGCTGCCATGTTAAATGCGCCAAAAGTTGTTGCGCATTCGCTTCCCATTGGAGCAGGAGCTTAAACGACATAATTGACCGTAAAATAAAGACTATCCCTCTCACGCCAGCCCAAAGTCACCCCCTCTTTAACCTTATTTACAGTAGCTGATTCACAGCGGTTATTTCAATGTTAACATCGTAATCCTTTGCATTAGGCATTTTAGCATGTATTCGTCTTCCACCACCATCATGCTTTCTTAAAAATATTCAGCCAGCCACAACTTCATCATTTCCACCTCAGGTCAATAGATATCGCGAGATAAACATTTACGATATTGGGTAATTTAAATATTTTTGATGTGAAACATCTTTGAGAACGGTGTAGCCAGCTGTGTTACATACCAATACAGTATACGTGATAGGATATCATCGTAGCGACTAGCAAGTGAGACAGAGTGATGCTGTTTAAAAAAAAACATTCAGTTGAGACAGAGGTAGAGCATGAAGGGATAAACTGGAATGAGTGAGGCAGAGATTTCACAATGCGTAAATTTAATTTTGCATTTCAAAGTGAAATATTTTTGCAAAGTTTGAGCGCGTGGTGTTCAGTCATTCTCATGTAATTTGCGTTTTTCCAATTTTTTTTTTCAATTTTTACTCTTCTCTCTCCAAGCGGCAAGTATTTTGGCAAATTAAACAAAAACCGAAAAAGTCGAGCTCACCCCTGAATCAAATATCAATCTAATCCAACGAAGTTAGATTCTGAAGATATTTCCCTTAATATTCAGGTCTAAGCAACAGCTTCCTAGATTCGTCCTGGCTCGTCCTTCAAGCCAGGACGAGCGAATCTAGGAAGTCTAAACAAACGCTCAGAGAAGCCTCGTCGTACATTTTGGCGCTGTTTATCATTGCCAGCGCCATCTAGAACGTGCTTTGATTGTTGAGGAGGTTATATGCACGTCAATTACCTGCATAAAACTGCAGAATCTTATCATCAATGGCCGTTGGATGATCGCGGCTGTAGATTTGTTGGTGTAACATCGTTGTAGATTCTGGTGTGAACTCGAATATAAAACTGTCATACAATGGTTAAGAGTTGGTGTTAGATTGTTCGAATCCTAAATGAACCATGCGGTAACTACCAGAAGTGACTACAGTAAACATACATTGCACTGCCAGATTCGAGTGCACGAGTGCACGGCTATAGGTTACGACTGACATTTAATTTGCGCTTTAAGCGATCGTCCCCGCTAACGGAAGTTATTTGGATTTGAAAAATGTATCAAAACAACAAACCCACATTTGGTCAAACAGCTGCCAGTTCCACTTTTGGTAAGAATCTTTGGTATTGATGTTCAGTTTTGGGTATTGCACCACAGAGTAGCTATGTACCTTGGTACCAACCAAATCTGTACTCTGATTGCATAGCACCACATTACAGTTACGTGGAAAATAAATTGATACGTTTCTTTTAAATTTTTTATGATTGAAGGTAGTGGCAGTTTTAGTTCTCCTTCAGCAACCACTCCATTTGGGCAATCATCTGCCTTTGGAAAGTCAGCAACGTCAGGCTTTGCAGCTCCAGCGTTTGGTGCGCCGAGCACATCGCTCTTTGGAAATACAGCTTCATCAGGTGGCCTGTTTGGAACACCTTCCGCCACGCCAGTGTTTGGCCAAGCACAAAGTGCACAGCCTTCATCTGCATTTGGTACGGCCTATAATGAGCTTTTTATTTCAATTGATATTTTCACTGTTTTGAAGGTAGGTAAATTTAATTTTGTTGTGTCTCTTAGGAAGTTTTCAATCAAATCAACCCAGTAGCAATATCTTTGGTGCCCAACAAAATGCCAGTACGGGGCTATTTGGTGCCAGTTCCGGCACTACCTCTGCATTTGGTGCGAGCAAACCTACGTTTGGAGGTTTCGGAACAAACCAAGCCAACACCGGTTTGTTTGGTCAGCAAACTCAGCAGCCTCAGGCGACATCATCTTTATTTGGACAGCCCTCAACACAGGCCAGCACAGGACTGTTCGGAGGCACTAACAGTTTCGGAGCGGTCGGTGCCGCCCAACCAGCAGGTATGTCGTCGACATCACTGTCGGGCAAAGTGTTTTCATATTGTAATACTTTGACAATCATTCCTTACTCCTTCCAAGAAGCTGTCTACAGCTTGCAGGCTTATTATCCCACATCTCATAAAAAAAAATCTCATCTAAAAAAAATTTGGTGCCCTGTATTTGTAAGAAGGTTGCAGTGTTCTGTACAGTGTACAGTGTACAGTGTTCTGTTGTGTTTGTAGATTAGTGCCCAGATTACAATCATTTTGATTGTTCTTCTAATTTTAGACCTACTGTAGACCTACCAGATGTAGTAACCTTAGTAACCTTAGTGACAATTCCAAATAAAAATATGTACGTACCTATTCTGAATTCACAGGTACGACGTCTAAATTTGTGCCACTGACTGGTACGGACACGATGATGAAGAACAGTCAGACTCATACGATCAGCACACGACACCAGTGCATAACATGCATGAAAGACTACGAAAACAAGTCGTTAGAAGAGCTGCATCTAGAGGACTATCTATCAAACCGCAAAGGTCCACAGCAGGGTGCGCAGTCGGGCGGCATGTTCGGATCGCAGCCACAGCCGTCCATCTTCGGCGCTGTGGCGGGAACCAGTGCCAACACTTCGGGAGGGATGTTTAGTGACAAGCCGTTGTTTGGCGCAAGCTCAAACACCATGGGTGCGTGGGCAGAATAGTTTTTACCAAACATATCTATATAACCTGACAAAGCAAATATCCCAAGGGACATTCCAACATGATCAATTTTAAGAAAATGGCATGAAATAAAATGATGACATTTTTTATACCAATAGGGTGGGAGGGAGAGACATGAGACATAAACCTGTAGTTACCAGATACTACAAATGAGCCTAAAGAATTTTTTAAAATCTCTATAAAGAGAGACGAGGGAAATTAGTTGACAGATTAGTTAGACAATATGAAGAGAGAATTGTATTAGGATGTAGGCTGAAGTATTTAGTGAAGTGTAGGGATTTTTTGTATTACCAAGTTGTGGATTAAAGTCAATCGACATTTGATCAGATAATTTTAAGTAGGCTTTGCTAGAATTTTTTTTTGTTTGGTTCTCTTGTCACACATAGTTTACTGCGACTCGGATGCCCCTAATGAAGTGGACGGTATTCAAAAAAACTGTTAGTAAATGGGTTTTAACTGTCAAGAAGTGGTAAGAGGTAGGAAGAACAAACAAACTCCCAGTTTGTTTGTTAGAAGTTAGAAGTTGTTGTATGTTACTTGGCAGTTAAACCCATTAGCGACAGTTTTTTTTTAAACGTGTGGTGAGATTAGGAAGAAGATGCGAGTGTTAAGAATTTAATAAGTGGACGGTATGGTTCACAAAACGTTGGGAATTCTGTAGTGGACTTAGTTCTTACCCACTTGGTAAAACAGTTTTTTTGAAAACTATTGCTAAGATTAGGAGGTAGACATAAGTCTAAATAGTTTTACAATTATATCATATTTTTCATTCTACCACCAATGACTTTAAGCTTTGAATTCACCAAATATCAAAAGTAGATGTGTCAATCGATTTAATTTATCAATTATGGCCCAAACGATTCATGTAGTACAGTTGGTGGGAAAGAAGGGGAATAGTTCTAAGAATTGACATTTGTCAATTCAGCGTATCCCACGTTATTGGGAGTTATTCGAGTTGGTCAGAGTGTAATGCAGTACAGCATTGCTTGTTCTGGTGCGATCTTTGAAACATGTCAAAGCCACTTGGATCAAATTCTCAAATGAGATCTACCACTCATATAGATTAAAATCACTCCCGAAATACCATACCTTGCTTAGCTCAGTGGTTAGAGCATTTGCCCGTTAAGCAAAAGGTCCGGGGTTCAAGTCCTCGAATAAGTAGGTATTTTTGAAGTGATTTTAAATTCTTAAAAGTTTTTTAAGTCAAACACATGGCTAGTAATAATTTTAAGAATATTAAAATCACTTCAAAAATACCTGCTTAATCGAGGACTGGAACCCCGGACCTTTTGCTTACCGGGCAAATGCACTAACCACTGAGCATTTGCCCAGCAAAAGGTCCGGGGTTTGAGTCCTCTAGTAAGCATGTATTTTTGAAGTGATTTTAATGTTCTTAAAATTATTACTAGCCGTGTGTTTGGCCTTAAAATGTTCAATCCTTGTCGAGGGGAATAGTCTTTAAAACAGCGTAATTCTTTAGTAATCTTTGCCACAGACGTGCCATATCTTGGCGCTTTGACACGTTATATATTTTTAGTTTCCCTCAAAAAACTTCAAAACTTGTTGCTTAAATTTGATTGATAATTGATAGTCGTTTATTTTTAAATTAATTTTTATATTTATCGGTGTCCCTATCAAGAACAACACCTATAGACACCTCGACTCATCGATTGATTTAAAGGAGCTCTCCGACTTAAAATTTAAACAGTATATAATGTCAAGAATGCCAGTCAAGGCAGAACTCCAAAAGGAAAAAAAAAAAACTTGGCTGCGGGACGAATTATTTTCTTCGTGTAATTCGAACTCCCCGCGCTCCCCTAGTGACGTAGTAGAGTGGAGAGATCCAGCCGGCTGGTCAGCCCCGCTCGCTTGCAGAGGCGATCACAGTGCGCTCGTGAATTTTGCCGGTGCTGGATATAGTCCTGAATAGTCGTGCATAACATTAATAGCAGAAAGCATTATGGTGAAGAATTGTTGTGTTGAGGCAGAAAGACCGACACAGATAAGAAGTCATTCCACAAATTTCCAAGCAAAGACAAGTCCCCTCATTTGCATCAGCAGTGGTTGCATAAAATCAATCGGTGTAATTTTATTCACACAAAGCACACATTCATTTGTTCCGCGCATTTCCGCGAAGATGACTTCGAGCTTCAAAATACACTTAAAATTCAATTGATGGGCGATATGTCGTCTAGACGGCGACCAGCCTCTGCATTCTGCATGCGAGCGGGGCTGACCAGCCGGCTGGATCTCTCCACTCTACTATGTCCCTAGGGCAGCGCGGCGAGTTCGAATTACGGGAAGAAAATAATTCGTCCCGCCGCCAAATATATTTTTTATTTTTTTCCCTTTTAGAGTTCTGCATTGACTGGCATTCTTTACATTATATACTGATTATATTCAAAGTCGGAGAGGTCCTTTTAAGTGTGGACCTATTCTCTGCACTTATTCTATCATTTTGTCTTTCTAATAGCTCCAACTCTGCCAGCTTTATTTTCTATTTGTTATGTTTTAAGGTGGTTTTGGGGCATCAACAAGCGGAGTGTTTGGACAGCCGGCCCAGCCGAGCGGCGGTATGTTCGGAAAGCCAACTGGTTTTGGGGCGGCAACCACGACGACCACTTCCCCCGGCTTCTCAGGCGGCTTTTCCCAGCCTACAAGTAATCCGTTCGGCCAAACATCTGCGGTCAAACCCTTCGGAGCTGTCCAGCCTCAAACAACTAACATGTTTGGTGCAGTGACGTCCCAGCCGTCCGCGGGCTTTGGAACACAAAACACGGGCTTCACGGGGTTTGGAGCTCAGCCAAGCCAGGTGAATAATCTCTCAGTAACAAATACCGTTTGACCTGTGGATTGTTCAAAATGATACTAATGTATGGTGATATTTTAATGCACGGAAGAAACCCAGTGCAAATCGTTCTTAAGAGCATGCGCAGAAAACAGGTCCAGCTCTCAAGTTAAACAAGTTTTTGATTTGATTTTTGATTTAATAAGTAGTCATAGTGGACTAGTAGATACTACTGCTCAAAAACTTAAGTTTAATAATGCATAACAAAGCTTCAGGATTCGTCCAGGCCAGGCAATTTTTTAATAGAAATGGGTGATTACTGATTACCTTCTGGCTGGACTACTAGTTCCAATTGGTAGGTACACAGCTACCTAACAAAGAAGTGTTTAAACACTTGGGAGTCTGATCAGTTTCAGATACTCTGGAGATTTCAAAAAGTCGTGAACCGTGCTTAATATTTTGATTTCAATTTTTAGAACTTATTTACTAAAGTTTACCAATAAGCTTACATAGCAGCAAACAAAATTCCATGTGAGGAAGAAAAGCCAAAATTAATTCAATATATGGGACGAAAATGGCCACGCAAATGGTCAATTAAATTTTCCGTAGTTTTTTGATGAGGTATTGTACCTGTTTAGTACTTCCACAGACCACAGGCATTCAGTCCAGCCACCACTCTCCAGGACTATAAAATGAAATTTCTAAATTAGATTTGTTATCTTTTCTAGGGCATGAACTTGTTTGGTGCAAACAAAACTACCTTTAACCAAATGCCGGCAACTAGCGCCGGGAGCGGCTTCTCCTTCGGCCAAACGGCTGGCGCCGCCAACACGGGCTCGATCTTCGGCGCCAAGCCGGCGACGGGGACCGGGTTCGGCAGTGGGTTTGGGGCGGCGGCGGCTCCCAACTTTGGCGCCACCACTAACCTTTTTGGGCAAACACAGCCAAGTGGGTTGCCATTCAACCAGTCATTCAACAAGCCGGCTACGCCGGGCTTTTCGTTTGGCCAGGCAGCGACTGGCTCCCCTGGCCTAGGTGAGTTGTCAGCAGCTTGACCTGCTTAGATTTTGGTCACAGGTGAAGTTTTCCGGTTTTGTTTGGATTTTTTCTAATTTAAAACCGGTTGCTGGCGGGCCGTGGTTACCGTGTTAACTTAACTCTGTAATTCTAACAGATCAAAAGGAATGTTGCAGATTTTGCCCAAATAACAAAGTTTCAAAAAAAAAGTAAAAACAAGCAATTTCATATTAGATTCATTTCATCCAGATTTCCCTAGTGAGACATTAATTGATACTAGAGGTGTCCATCGATTCGATGAATCAATTATGGTCCAAGAAACGTTTATTCAATGTTGTTTTACATACTCAGAAAAAAAAGGTTTTTCCCCTTTTTTTCTCGACATCAATGTGCTTATATGGGGCATGCCACCATTAATACAAATCTACAAAATGATTTTGTACAAAAACAGATACTTAGCATTTCGACAACAAATAATTAATAAAATCATTAGAGAAGGTCGGAAAGAAGCTCAGATAGTCTTAGAAACAGGGTTATTCTCTAACAATCTGTGACGGTCCAAATTTTTTAAATTTAGTTCCCTCGTGACTCATGGTAATCACCAAAAAAATTTATTGATTGATGTGCTAAAATTGGATGAATACCTAGCCGTTTATTTTTAATTCTCATGTCGATTAAACAATGTCAAGAAAAAACAAAGATTGACAACGTTAGTTCATACGAATTGATTATTGAGAGGATAAAATAGAAAAGGTATCACATTATTTATGCTCTATATATATATATATGGAACAAAAATACATTAAAACTGGCAAACCGATTTTGGTTTAGGTCTAGTTGTTTCTAATTTTCTACTGTTTTTCTCACATCTACTGTTTTTCTCACATCAAGCTAACAAGTTTAAAAAGAGTGGGGTGTATTCGGAGTTTTGTTAGAACATTTTTAGGACCAAGAAATAGAAGCACGGAAATTGTATTGGTTTTCCGGTTCCAATTTAGGGGATTTAACATTTCTTCCGTGTACATGCTACATGTATTATTAAATTCTTAAGGCTCATGTCTTCTTCCTAATCGCAGCACTAGTACATGTATTATATTTCTCTGCTTTAATTAATGCACATTTCTGACAAAACAAACATAGTAACATGTATACTGTGAATAATAATAATAATTATTATCATTATCATTGGTATAATCCTTATTATTTTGTTAAGTCCAAGGGTCAGTCAAAATAGTTTTCCAGATAATATTAACACATAACTGCCGTTCATTAAATCAAATGTAGCAATCATCTTGCAAGTGGCTACTTGCCATTGTAGACTGTTTTATGCATGGCTAAAATCTGCACACACACACACACACACACACACACACACACACACACACACACACACACACACACACACACACACACACACAC
>QKMV01003270.1:0-11716 GCA_003287335.1 Lednia tumana
TGGGTTATGTGTCTGGATTGAAGATTGTGGTGGGGGGGGGGGGGGGGGGGGGGCGTTTAGCATGCCGAGCGACGGACGGCCCGTCCCGGCGCGCGTAATCCGTCTGCTCGGGAAAGAAACTAATTTGCGCGCAGGATTAAAAATCTCATTAGCTTTAGTGTACCTCACTCGAAGTCCACGTTCATAATTATCTCCGAGCAAAGTATGCAGCGCGACATGTCCTGAGTGGGAATACGGTTGTTGTTAATGAATACAGGCTTCGTACAAAGCAGACAAATGTTTCATAATTGCAAGCGGCACAGGGAAACATCCAGATGCTTTGTACTTTACGTTTTGTGAGTGATGACATTCTAAAATATATCGTTACTGTTAAGTTTTACCTTGCAATAAGCTTTATCCAAAGAAGCTACATTAACCTGGGAATAGCGTAGGTTTTCAGTGTCGTAGATTGATGGTGGTTGAGTAACCACGGTGGTTGGTCTGTTGGAATGCAATTGTGGCCCTAAACAGGGCCGCGTCTCTCTATATCCTTGTTTTACCCACATCCTCTACAAATTACGATGCGTCGTTGAAACCCTATGTTCCCTGAAGAGTGATAAGTTTCCAAAAATTTAGAAGCAATCAACATTACGCAGTCTCGTTACCTGAAGGTTTCCAAGACCTAAACGGCCATATTTGAAGCTACAATAGCAAAAGTGTACTGCTGGAAACGTTGAAAACATATAAAGTTCCAAATCTGTGCTGGTTTTTTCATTTCCACTCTCATAAGTGCGTGTTAAATACAAGCGTTTGAATAATTGATCACAAAAAATACAAGAAATATCGTTGGGAAACGCAGGCTTAAACCACGCAGGCAAAACCTGGACCGATGCTGTAAGTTTTGTTTTACAGTTGGCATATTTTCTCCGAGTGTGGGAAGCTCATAAAAAGGTTAGTACGGCAAAACGAGAGGGAAACAAAAATTGATCTTCCACCAAATTTCAGTGAGGAGACTCATACGGTGATTTCCTGCTCATGTAATAGAACGAAAAATAAGGTCAACTCATTTTCATCGTCCAGTTCAATCAACTTTTTTTATTTCCATTACTATTTTTAATACTTTGAACTCCGTTACATATTCACTGCTAGTGGCAAAGGCAAACCCTATCGAACTGGATGTTGGCTTAATAATCAGGCTGGGAAAACGAGCTGGAGCGAACGTTTATCAAAGGAACTTTGCAGTTTTACTACGCATGTAAATCGATGCAGAAATCTGTTTTATTGCATAATTATTTGGTATGGTAGATAACGCTTGTTCGAACGTAGCTAACCGCTAACCGTGAACATCATAATGGGAAATCTATAACTAAATGTGTGCGGTCTCACAGATGGTTGGTCGCATCACATGTTCCAGCCTGTTCCATGTCCACCGTGAGTCTGATATTTTGTTTTCCGTCGTTACGCTGGTTACGCGACCGCGTGTGCCGCAGGCAGCGGCGGCGGGTGAGATCAAAATGGATAGCACCTATCGACAGGCTGTCACTTCGCGACGCCAGGACGTCGTCGACAGGCGCCGCCGGCGTCGCGACGCCGACAGGGAAACACGACGGACGAAGGTGTCTTGGCCAGAGTTTCGACGTGACGGAACCAATTTATTAAATGGCCGGACATTTTTATTGTGGAAAAGACTTCACCTTTAGTGACAGCGTTATAAAACATTTTGGGTCATGACGACCGTATCCTGAGAACGAAACGATAACGTTGTAGAAGTGTGGAAGTGACAGCGAAAAAGAACATTGTTGGTGTCTCTTCGTGTCTGTTTGCATGAGTGTCGGGCGAAGGTGACGCTCCCAAACGGAATATAATAGCAGTGTCACGAAACTATCTGTGAACGGAGCCGAACAAAATGCAATTGTTTTCTTATTCAAGAAGCGAGAGACTATGACGGAAGCAATAAAGCACGCGATAATTCTGGAAACAATTTCTGGAGAAACACAATTTCAGAGACAGTTGGAACTTCAAAGAAGTTCGAATCTCTTTCCTCCCAGGCGCTCGCCTATTTTCAGGAAGAATGAGGCGACCGAGTGAACCGGAAATTGAACGCTAAGATATTCGAGAGGATGAGGAAGAAAGTTGAAGAGAATGGAGAAAGGGGGATATATAGGAGAACGAGAGAATGAAGAATGGAAGGAGAAAGTACGAGAGGTTGCAGAGAGGCCGCAGTGAAGCGTAGAAACGATTTCCTTGCGAGGTGATTACGAAAGCTGTTTTCCATCCAAAGTAGCCTAAGGAGCTCAACGTATTGAAAATCGCTATGAAATATAATATCAGACATTTTTTGTATAGAAAAAATGAAAAACTTTGAAATTGCTTATCCATGTTGAAAGCTTTATACAGTCATGTCTAGCAAATGGCTTCCAATGGTCTTACATGGGAAACTGAATGTTCAGCTTTTCTTTTAGTTTGGTGAAATGGTGCCCCTGTGGAATCTTCTATACCTATACTTCTTTGCTAGAGCTAGAGGGAAGAGAACGAATATTCTCATATTATGAATATGATTCGCATTATCCCAGCATGGATGCTCTTCTACATTTTTATGAGAAAAGCGAGTTGCAAACATGGAAAATGGTGTACACACCAGACATTTATTATACTTGAGACACTCGCTTCGTAGAAATAACAACACATACGTCTAAGACGCGACTCGTTCTTATTTATAAGGAGGAAATGCTTATCATTTTCTTGAAACAATATGCTGCTCGTACTCTTTGATCGGACCCGGGCCCTTTGTGCTATTTTATACGGCTGATACCATGAAATATACGTTTATTACATAACCTTTATTCTTTGCTGGTACTGTCTATGATAAGTTAAAGCTATAACAAACTTGTGGTGGTACAGCAACGAAAACAACGCGCATCTCGCTCATACATCATAATTCAACAAGGGATTTTTAAAAAACAATCCATTCTCGTTTATAAATAAGCCACTCGATTGGTCGTTTCATTCCAGCACTTTTCATTTCCGTTTCCCTGTCGGCCGAGATTGTTTTGCCACAACACACGGCCAATTGGCCTCCGCACCGGCGAACGAAAAGTGATTACGATTCTCTCCACGGCTCGAAACTTACCGCCTCGTGTAAATACCGTGTCCGGTTTCCCGGCATCGACCTATCGCTCCCTAGTCCCTGCCAGGCCGCCCGCCCACCCACATCCCCGTGCCATTCTTATCCGCCGCTACTTTTCATCCCCTATCAGACGCACTAAGATGCAACCCCACTTAAATCGCGCAATTCGCAAATGATTTATGAATCGACCTACACTGCAACGTTCTCTGTAAATAGCATTGGCATCATCACCTCGTTCGCTCTCGACTACTCTCGCTCTCCTCTCCATCACTCCCTCTGCTAAAGACGTCGCACCCACTCCACCAAGCCACCCCCTCACCACACAGATTCGATAAGAAAAGTCTAGGCAATATATTAGAAAAATCCCGCAAGAAGTCTTCTTTTCCTTGCGTGAAGATGCATTGATAAATGATAAGCCATTACGTGCCATAAAAGTAAACCCAATATTCTAAAACTCTACCTATCGCGCGGTTGTGAGATAGCTAAATAAAAGTCGTGTCGCTGTAAAGGAAAGGGAAATTTTGGGAAAGTTAAACGACTCGCGCTCTGGACTCGCACTGCCGGAAAGCCGCTTTAGTTGGACCATTCTCGCGGCGACGGAGTTACGGATGGCTGGGCAAATAGATAGGACGTTCGTTTGTTAAAGTAATTGATGTAACACCACGGAGGGTATAAAGTTAGACCGCAATTGCGCGTATTTATTCACCCTGGACTCTCCGAAAGTACTAACTTAAAATATTGATACGATACATCTCCGAGTTTATCAGTTAATTATTTTGACCATTCTAGTCGTATAAACCAGCGGTAAAGCTAGCGTCTCGTGGGTTTACTCCCGCAGGGCTAATTATTAACCCTTATCTCCGTTTAAGCGTTTTACGAGTTCCGTTCTCGGGGTATAGTCGCGCGCCCCGCGAATCGTGTGCTCCGTCTCGCGGGCGTGGGACGATTCCACCGGCGCTTAGGCTGAAGCAGATCAGTCGGCCCGAAATCGCGCAACTCGGCGAAACTTTGCCCGCAGACTCGGAGGAAGCTTGATCGAAAGTGCTGAAAGTTGCAGGGAAACTTGCTGACGGCTGCCGAGAGCTGAGACGAGTAGTTTCTCTCGGCATTCTCCCCAGTTGTCGCAGGAAGTCTAACAAGATGCAATGGCAAGGAAAAATGTCGACAGCCGAATCGATCGTTTTCCGCGCCTATTGTGGAATACGTTCGTCGTTCTGGCTTTCAATTTTCTTGCGAAACACAATGTGAATGATTTATGTTCGCATTTGACAATTTGGGATGCACTGACAAGCTCACAGGAGACCGGAGAGATTTATTTCGGTCTGAACATATACATTTGTGATAGCGGAATTATTGGTTATCTGACAACCTTTTCATTTGACGCTGGAATTAAATCTACATCCCTAAACGCTCTGGAAATCTCCCTCTCGACACTTTCTTGTACTCCCGATTTGATTTCAGTTCCTTTCATTGAGAAATCCGACGTAATCTTTATTATTTCTGGCTTCTCGTTTTTGCCGCCTGTACTAAAATTCGGATCCCTGCGTCGTTTTATCCAGCAACCCTTAATCGCATCTCGTGATTGCATTAAGATCCAAGTAGGAGGATAAAGGTTTGGGGGAAAAGGCAAGGAAAGGGAAGGGTGGCTGCTATGTGGGTGGGTAGGGGAGGGGGGCATACAAGTGCTGTTAGTTGGGTTTGCGAGACGACGACATAAGGGATGACGGACGAGACGTCAATTATCGAAGCCGAGAAGTTTGTCTTGACTTTGGCCAGGCGGGCCAAGACGACAGCTTGGCCTGAGGCAGCGTTCATTTAGACCTGGCACCTCCACGCCCCACCACCTATACGAGTCGAGGCTTACCGCTTTCCCGCTTCGCCGAGGCTAGAGGGGTTGACGCCGGACGTTGAAAACAGCCGAGCGAGCTTGTTGAGAACAATGGAAACATCAAACTGTACGTGATGTTTCATAATGAAGCTGATTCGTAACTTTCCCCCTCTTTATTACACAGTTACGTGGTGGAGGTGCCGCGACTTCACTATGTTGAACGAATGTTTCCTATCCATGACGCGCTCGTGAATTCGTTCACATGGTTTTCGCATTTCCAGTCTGGATGAATAAAACCGGAAGGCTTGGTATTATTTATTGGGCCGGTCTTGTCCGTCGACAAGAGGAACGAGCGCGTAAATCCTGCGAAAACAGCGTCGAACCTGCCGGCTACAAGCGTAGTGTTTGTTCCTGCACGGCCCTTTGGTAACAGCCGCGCTTTCCCCCCCCCCGTTCCCTGCCCCCCGCCCACGCAGTGCAGCGCACAAAACAAAAGAGTGATTTTAAATAATAACGCGATGCCAGCTGAAGCGTTCACCCTGCGCCACCGCGGCGTCGGCCGACGGTAAAAATAGACAACCAATGTCCAATCTGCCGCAAGGCAAAGTATTGCCCGCAAAGGGAATATTAACCAGTTTTCACGAGCCGCTCGTGACCTAAATGAAAGAAACCTATTGTGTTATCAATGAATGGCAAGGGTAAATAATTGGAGTTGCTTTTCTTTACGAGTTTCTAAAGTAATTGTTGTAAATTGTTTAATCAAAGTTCACGTCAGACTAGGACGTGAGTGAAACAAAAAAGAGCTTTCTGGTTAATGAAATTTATACAAACATTTTCTTCTGCAATTGAAGCTAGACTTTCAATTACTTCCAAGCATACACCTAATCTAAAATTGTGTGGCTCTCCAAATATATTTATTCACGGTTGTTGCGCTGCGGAGTTTATGTAGTTTAGCATATTTTTGCTGTACGGCAGCTGCTGAAGTTTATCACTTCGAAGCTGTAGGTTTTATTTCGGTAAAATTAACAACGTTTGGGGAAATTCGTAAAAGAATATGCTCACTTTGCACAACAATCTAGATAGAAACTAACTGGAAGAGATAAAATATCACATAAAAACCAGGTCACTTTAAATGAAGCCACTCCGTTAGGAATCTGCCGGGAATTGAAATTCTCTGATCTACATTTTGATATTTTCTATTGGGCTAGGAGTGTTCGGAGCAAACTTGGGCAGCACGCTTTTGGGACGTGCTCTCAACGAAGCACGGGTTGTTTGTAAGTAGTTGCTTTCTCGGCGATATGAGAAGTAATAGAGAGCAGACCGAGATAACGTAGCCAAGTTTAAAGATACCATTCCGTGCAACCGGCGTACATAATTTAGTCGGCTCGCTTCGTCTCGCGGCAGCCATCAATAAAAGATCTCATGCTGTAGGTGCGCGACTCTGACGCACGATATTGGACCACATCAGTCATGTGAAAGATGCGCCGTCACTTGTTCCGTCAGCGATAATGGCAGCCAGGCAGACGGGCCATCTATGGGGCCGGGCGGAGATAATGCGCTCATTTTAGAGAACGCCGAGTGAAAATGTGAAATTACGCAACCTTTTTTTTTTCATACCCCTATAAAAATTAACGACCTATGAACGAAATTCGTGCGGCGTATATGCATAGTACAATACTACATTTCCCCGTGGTTTGATGGCTTTTCTTGCGACAATTCCCATTTTAGTGTGGTCGTACAATTTCAGAGCAGGTCCGTTTCAGTAACAATCCACCGTCTTCGATATCACCGCCACTAGACTCGATGCCAAAGTATTGTGACTTTTCCTCCATTTTCCGTCTGAGACATCGAGTCCGTCTTTTGCTTTTCCGAAGCGAAACGAAACGCAACTATAACTTCGACAGGTGACCTGTTTCTGTCTTGCTCGCTGTAGACAGCAAGAAAGACAGCGTCAACCAGCTACCTATAATACGAAAGTCGAAAACACACGAGAGAAATCTCTCCCGCGGAAAAGTTCTCTGCAGCAACGTCGAACATCATATATCTGTTCGCAAAGAGCAACGTTTGCGGAGACGAGCAAACACATTAGCGCGATGATAGAGAAATCGCGAGCAGGCAAGCAAGCTCGAGCAAGCAAAGCAAGCTAATATAGCGAGCATATTGCAGCGCCTACAGCGGAGCCGGCTTCGATCCCCGATGCATGGAACAAATACCTTGTTACCGGGCCTAACGACGCCATTGAGCTCACACGGGCCCGTGATTAGTGTAGATTAGCAATTAGTTCGATCTAACGAGCGGGATGGCGTGAGGGGGGCGAAGGGAAAGGAAGGGGAGAAGTGCGGGGGTGCGCGAGGGAGGACGCTATTCAGATTCGTCTCACGTATTTTGCATGCCCGGTGGCCACGAGCAGAAAGTTCGGTTGATGAGGGGGGAGCTGGTTTTTTTCAAAATTGCAGACGGGAGGTGAAATTTACTGGGTTTATCCGTTGTACATTTTTGTAGATGCTTTTGAGTTCGCTGCGCGCAAACTTTTTACGGGCGTTTTACGAGAATTTAAAAAAAATGTCGTTTCATTATACATTACAGTCTTCAATTTCATTCGTTCATTTGTTTGTCTCGTATTGTGTACATGCTATGCAGTGGTAAGGTAGTGCAGCTAGTTTTGCAAATGATCTATGTATTTGGGTTTGATTTTGTGGTCTTGGCACAAAAGGACAGAAATAGTACAGCATTCAAGAAGCAAAACTTTGGGAAAAACGCTGTCATTCATCGCCTTCAGGCAAATAATTTAAGCATATTTCGGCTTAAGTTTGTCTTCTTCACACAAAAGCACAGAAGTACATAATTCAAGAAACGAAAATATAGAAGAACCATTATGCCATTCATCTCCGTCAGCCACGCAGCAATGAGCTTTGCATTTACATGTTTCTATTAATAAGCGTTGTAATGGTCTTATATTCTATGTAAAGGTTCTGTCCTACTTCAAATAACGTTAACGTTTATACTAAAATGCACCTAATTGCCATTCCCTATATCCATCAAGATTAATAATATTCATGCTTAGTATGGCAAGTAGTTGTTTTCCAACGCTCTCTTGTGCTGAACGTAATGACACAATTAAAAAGCAAGATGAAGTAGTAGCTGAGCTGGTTTCACAAATTCCACGCTGTACGAGCCCGTTCTCCCGCGTGCTTGCCGACGCTAACGAAATCGGACTACGACGCTGGTTGCAAAACGAACACCGGTGCCACTGACTTGTAGCAGCGCCAGTGATATATTATTTCTCTCCGCTGCCGCCACTTCCTATATTGAATTATTTACTCTGCCTTGTTAAACTCAAGTTTGCACGGCGAGCGTATGTACGTCCACATACATGCGGCTGCACTGCGTGTCGCCGGCGTCCGCTACAAACGGCGAAATCATACACCTCCGAAACGATGGCCGTGGAGCAGTTATTTCGGGCTGTATTGATTTAACGTGGATGAAAGGGATTTCAAATATCAAAATGTCTGTATAAACCATTTCATCCCATCCCATGTTTTGTGGTTTTATACCATTTATCTTTCGCTCGTCCCTATTCCCTACCGCCCCCAACGCGTCCCCTTCCCGAACGCGATCTATTCGGCTGGTCCATTCGACTCACGATGTCGACCGTGGCGTCGTCGCTCGCGTCTTATTTACAGAATTCGCTAAATATTCCTCTGGAATTTTTCCAGCTCGCTCTTGCTATTGCACTTGAGTATGTAGTGCACAGAGTACCGTGTTTTCCACGGCCAATTTAGGTATGTCAGAGTCGCTAGATTGTGGCGAGCTTTGCGCTCTGGGCTCATTGCTTGCATAGCTCGAGTTCTTGAACGTTTTAACGTTTTGAAAGCAGCGGCTCTCGCTCTAATACCGAAATTAATCCACATTTCGCTGCGAATTGGGGTTACCTAGATGCAGGGTACAGTGGGTTTATTCCCATGCCATTTGCCATATTCCTGTTCGGATTTTCGTGGAACTTGCACTGCTGTATATAAAGTATTATGCAGTCTTTCGTAGGGGATGAAATGCGACGGCTTCGCTGTGGTTCGCCACTAGATAGGCGAAGCGTTTACAGGGCCAGATTAACGCAAAGGCTACCGAGGCTTTAGCCTAAGGGCCCCAAGTCTGAAGGGGCGCCGAAGATGGCGCCCTTAAGGTGATAGATAGCTGTTCATTAATACATCCTTCTACTGTTCTCGGCAGAGCTGAGGAATTTGTATTTGAATTTTATGAGGCGTTTGTTTTCTAAAGCACGCTGATAGCGGATTCCATGAAGTTTGCAGTGCAAAAATCGCGAAGTTGGAATTCTTAGTGGCTTGTCGGCTACGAAAAATCCGTAACAAAGCGGATTATCCCGCTGAATATATAACGGTGTGTTCCCGGTTTCGTTCGTTAGACATTTAAAAATAATGGGCTTGATTTTCGGTTTCGAAATATCGTTTTCATCCAGTTTACGGGTTCGATTTTAGTCCCTGTCCCATGCCAGAGCAAGGGTGAGAGGGGCGCCGTAAAATGTCAGGCTAGGGGCACCGAAGGCATAAATCGAGCACTGAGCCGGAGCGTTATGTCTAGGTAATATCCTTGCCCTCTGTCGTTTTGGTTTTAGACAGCTGAACGGCAAGCAAACACGTTGTTTACCGATACGGAATTCCAAACTTTCCTTGTTTGAGTTGTGCAAGTAGTTTGGCTCGTTCGTCACAAGACCATTCAAGCGTCGCTAAGAGCCCCAGGCGACGACGCTGCAGCACGACACGCTCACACATGATAGAACGCGTCGTTTAATAACAATCACACATTTGATCAACCAATCAATCATCCGCGTTCGCAATTACCTTGCTCGGATATCCACCGTAACGCAGCAATTTCCGACAGCACTTGCCGCGGTTCTCGTAGTAAAACATCTGCACCATGGTGTTCGGGGAGGCCGGGGCCGTCGGCGCCGGACCCCGGGGACGTCGCCTCAGGGGCAGACAGGCGCAGAACCAGCACGACGGTCGCACCTCCGCGAAGGTGCAATCCGGAGACTGCGAATCGGACACGTCTCTCATGTCGTCGTCGGCGTCGGCACGCACGGGGATGACATGCGACGTCGGGGCTAGCGCGAGCCACGCGCCATTCTGCGGAGACAAAAGCGTCGCGCGGCGGCGTCCAGTGATCACGGCGGGATTGTTTGCAGCCTCGTGGACGGGGACAATGAGCAGTGAGGATTTGGACGAAGGGGGAATGGATATGCAAGCTGCTGAATGAAGATTACGGGGTTTTGGTGAGCAGGTCGAACCCGTTTTGTTGGAGTTGGAATGTGCCTGGATTATTGGACAGCGTTGTTCTAAATGAATCGGCGGTGAAATGAACTTATAATGCGATCATTTATAACAAACTTTCTGTTGAAGGGATTGGGTAAGTTGGCAATGGATTGGTATACACAAAGAATTCACAGTGAACCCCAAATGAAGAACAGCTCACAGACGTTGAATAATTACCTCTGTCGAATAGATTATCACATTAAAATCGGGTTCTGCTCGAGAATGATTCAATTCACGTTACACTGCCAACAAGGGGAAATATTAATACACCCTAAGTTTGCGGAAGGGAAATTGCTTGATGAAAATGCATGACATTCAAGGATAATTGGACTACTTCTCTGACAGTGTAAATGTTTCTAAAAAACCCCACAAAATGAAAACAGAATGAGAGTGTTTCCAAACATTATGTCTCGAGTATTCCACTCCTCGATTAATTATTAGCATAAAAATTTGCAGCTTTCCTGCTGCATACTTTACCTCGCAAAAAAGTCACCTAATTTCGCAACCGCACGAAAACTATTTTCATTCTCCCCGCTTGGTCACCGACGTGCAAAATTTAGATCGAGTCAGCACGGCAGCACCGCGACACGCATGCTAGCCACGCACTGACGACGCCGTTTCGGGTACAATCTCTGCCGGCCGGACGGACGGACGGACGAACGGACGCGGCGGCGATGCCTCGTGATGTCGTCGCGACGCTCGACGTCGAGCCAGATCGTTCGTGGTGCGACCGCGGCGAAGGCTCGACGACAACTAACTACCCCTGGCTTGGCTTCAACCACGAGACGCAGACCAGCGGGGTTGGCATGGCAACGGCTGACAGGGATGCTGCCAGCGTACTTGCGCAATACGCGTGGAGCTGGAAGGAGAGAACATCTTGGTGGGGTGAATAGAATATATAGTACAGGGTAGAGACCATTTACAAACATACCTACGATGGCAGCAGCACTTGAAATGCGCTATCCGTTCCATTTACATGGTGATTAGGTTCGTGACGCAATTGGCGCGTAATGCGATGTTCTCGGCGGCGTTGAATTATTGTATAATCTGCAGTATTCACTCATGTTCACGATGAATCGGAATCGGAATAACAAACCTTGGCGTGGCTGGAAGTTTCTTACCTAACGAACTAATTTGATCAAGACGCTTTTAGGACGTCCCTGAATCCTGACGCTGCCTGCGCGGTGATGACAGACGCTCTCAAAAAAACTGATTTACAAACTGGGTTTGAATGCTCAGAAATCGTATCGTAGTGCTCAGTTTCGTAAAGTATGCTGTTGAAGCTTTTTAAAACAACTGTTAATAACTGGGTTAAACTGCTGAAAACTTAACTGAAACTAAACTGCCTAAAATGCTGTTGAAGCTGTTTGCTTCTTTATTATAATGGTGTTTAACGACGCACTGTATTGACAACTGGCCCTGTGGCACTGGTCTATTGGCGTCGGTGAATGATAG
>QKMV01003271.1:0-11713 GCA_003287335.1 Lednia tumana
AGAACAATGGGTACAATTGTAATAGGATATGTCAGTTGTTAAAATTAATATTCATTAATATAGTACTCATCTGCCAAATAGGAGCACAGTTCTAAAAGAGATTCTGCTATTATATGCTTAAAACTGTAGTCTGTTTGCTTTCTTTTAATACCTTGTGGCAGGTGATTAAATAGTTTAAAAACATTAAATAACTAGAGTTTTCGTTAAAAGGTGGTTTCCAGAGCCATGTTTATCTATTGGTTCATGGTTTTCTTCGGTTGTGCTTTGCACGTAAGAAGTTTATTCTCGAAGTTTTGGCGAAACTCGCTAAGTCATCTTCAAGAGTGAAGTGATGAAAATAAGAAGAAACTTCTTGCCTACAAAGAATAACCAAAGATCCCCGGGAACCAACTAGGGTTTTGTTGGTAGATATTCAGATTGAGCGCCATTGCTTGGAAATCACCGTTTCTACGATCGAATCAATAATCATCGATCGAGCCGTAAAACGTGCCCTAGGCTGAGTAACCGTATTGACTGCCGAGTGCTGAATTTCCCGAACGTTTCGCTTGGTTTCCAGACGAAGGTGATCGACATCACGTACGGCCGCGAGGAGGGCCCGAAGGGTCTCGTTCTTGCGCTGGACCGCATCTGTGACGAAGCCTGCGCCGCGGCACGAAACGGCTACCAGCTGATCGTTCTCTCCGACCGACAGGCCTGCGTCGACAGGTAGGCAAACACTTGCGGCCCGGAACGCAGAAGCTGAGAGAGAGCAAAGCTTACACTACGCACGATACAGAGGAAAAGTCAGAAACTATGAGATGAGAATTTTTTTTACCAACTTCTGAAAAATATGGAAATAATCGATTATAATCGATTATAATCGATGTTAAAATTTGGTTTAATTTAAATAATGGATGTCAATACAAAATATCAATTGACATCCCAAGTTTTAATAGAAGACATGCAAAATACCTTGTCCAGAGTCATTCCAGAGACGATTACTATCGTGTTGTTGTGCTTTTCTTATGAGACTTAAATTCTGTAGAGTCCTTTTTGACTCTTGATTAAGCCTTTTTGCAAATCATCTATTCGTAAAACCAGATTGTATCTAAAAGTATTGATATTAACAGCCAATCAATAGTCTGAACATTATAGTTGCAGACATCACGCATTTACTTTGATTGATTAGACAGCAAAATATATCGAATTTGTCTCTGGTCTGAGAAACAAATGATGTTTCCAGGGTCCCCGTGAGCACGCTGCTGGCTCTAGGAGCGACGCATCACCATCTCATCGAGGAACGCCAGCGAATGAAGGTCGGACTCATCCTGGAGACGGCCGAAGCTCGGTAAGGCAACCCAACCCTCGTTGACTTTCCTAGTCGTATCTAAAGATGGATTCCTTTCGGAAATGTCAGTTCTGTTCAGCTCGGATGCTAAGAGCAACATTCACGAAAACCCGAAGTCTAGATTATGATACCTTGAGCAGATAGACAGTTTTAAAGTGATATTAATATTATAAATTTTATTGGACACATGCCTTCTTTCTGATCTTAGCACTAGCTTTAAAAAAAAACTGTCTTAAAACTGGGTAAAAATGTTTGTAGTTGACAATTGGATTAAAAATTTTAAGCCATTTACACGGCTAGTTTCAACATAATGAATATCAATATCGCTTCAAAAATCAAAGCCTCTTGGTTCAATTCTCCTTGTGAGATCTACCACTCATATAGATTAATTCACTTCAGAAATATCGTACCCTGTTTAGCTCAGATGGTAGAGCAACAGTCATGTAAACGGAGATTCGGGGTTCGATTCCTTGAGTAGGCAGCCATTTTTGAAGTGACATTCTTCACGTTTGTTGTCTTTTTCCGCCGCTTTATTTTCTGTCAGATAGAAGCCCTGATAAAGTGGACAGAACAGTTCGCGGATCGTTGGGAATCGTTAAGCGGACTTCTTAGCACTTTGACCCAGTCTTAAAACTGGTTTTTTGGATAGATTCTTCAGTTTTTACTATTGAGGCGCTGGGTGAAAGAAGGGCGTAACACGATCCAGGCCCTTTTTCCGGAGATTGGCTTTTACAATTCAGGAGGACATAATAAATGTGATGCGCTTTTGTTACTTCCTGCGCATTTGTACTTCCGTGAGCTGTATTCAGGAAAAAATCGAGACAAATTACATAAAATTGTGACCATGTTTCATTTTTTTTTCCCATTTATCTCCAAACTGCATTATTCAAATCACGCCCTTCTTCCACCCATGTCCTCACTTGTTAATCAAATGTGAATAATTCCACCGAGTCCTTTTGGCAATCACTAATGACGGCATCCCTCGGCTTCCGCCTTGACCTGTTGTTCCGTTCGACAGCGAAGTGCACCACATGTGTGTCCTGCTGGGCTATGGCGCCGACGCCATCTGCCCGTACCTGGTGTTCGAGATGGCCACGGCTCTGCGAAACGAAGGCGTTCTGGATCAGTCCATCACCGACGACGTTCTCTACAAGGTAGCGCTTGCTCACATTCCACGTCCAACCGCCAAAAGCACGGGTGCGGTCGGTAATTAACGTCTCTCCTCCATCGCTCACCATTTCTCGACGCTTAAAGCTGGGTGAGGGGCAACTGGGAAAACCCACCTGATTTAGAGTTTATTTTAATTACTGCAGCTAACTATAAGTAGCAGAGACACCAAACTTGGTTACCTCCAAGAGAATTTAACTGCCTTTCTCAAATAATGTGTTTCAAATTTTTATATTCATGAGTTTTTAAAAAACCTTGTTTAAGTTGAAAAACATGATAATATCCCATTTAAAATCAGGTATTTTAAAAAAGTTAAAAAAACAAACATTTTCAATACATCTTTTCAGAAAGCCAGTTGAATTCTCTTGGAGTTAACCAAGTTTGGTGACTCTGCCACTTATGGTTTAGCTGCAGTAATTAAAATACACATAAATCTGATGTGTTTTTTAACCTGCCCCTCATTCCACGTTAAATTTAAAAGCTTGTTCCATATTCACAATTGTTTGCTTTCGTAGTTTCAGTGCAGGGGCCGCGCAGCTCGCAACGCAAAGCAAACAAGCGGATGAATCTTTCGTTCGTTCTAAATGCTGCCGTTAAGGAGAACAAGTACACAAGCCATGCAATATTCCGATCTTTGTTTAATACACGGATCGTTTGGAAGATGGCTTTTGAGGGCAAACGAAAAAAGGCTCTCTAGAGGATTATGTGATTTTTTCCAACCGCACTTTTAACGAGAGATCTTGACATCAAATAGACGCAAAGCTCCCCCCATAAAGCTTCGCCACGAATTGACCTATAACTGTAGACAAAGGCTAAGGACGACGTCAACAAAGACGACAGACAATCTTCAAGGAAAGCCAATCCACCAGGGATTAAAGACGCATAAAAAACCTTATCGCAAATCCCGTGAAATCGCTACTGCACAGTTGCAGAACCGGTAGAGTCGCAGGGACAGCTGCGTGCAGAGTGCGTGCGGTGGACTACTCACAAGGAAGGCGTCGGTAAGAGCTGCCAAGACAGGCACCGCGACGCTCTCGTCGTTCTCCAGCGCCACGACGCGTAGGAACCACGCGATCGCAAATACGGGTAGCAACATCGCCGCCGACAGCAGGGAGCGTCGTTGGGTCACGTCACTTCCATCGAAACCGCACTGCTTGGTGGCATCACTGCGTGTGAGCAAGCGCTGACAGTAGACAGTGATTGCGGTGTTCAGCTGAAACAATGGTCGAACAAGCGTTGGAGAGGAATGCTATCTCTGGCCACGACACAATGGGGGGTGGTGCGAAGGTTCACCCTCACGCACCCTTTCTTATCTGACGCGCGGCGAGCCAAATCGGTGAGAATACGTTTTCCAAGCTGTGAGGGGGAGAGGAAAATTTGCGCGGTGTGTCTCATAAAGGTCGAGGCTAGTTTTGACAGTTAATTGCATTGTATTTTTCTTGTCGACGGAGGGTGGCGATCTTGCGAAAAGTTTCCGTACGCTGCTAAAGCAAAAAAAAAACCCGATAAAACAAAATAAAATCGGGTTGACTTCCAAGGTATACTTGTAGCAGGAGCACAGTTATCAATTGAATTGTGGACTTTGGGAAGTCAAAAATGCTGACATTTGTTCATTTTTTCCCTTTATTGTTTTATATTTCTTGCCTATAAAGCTGTTTAGGACGTGGCAGAGTACGACAAAGCAATAAACTGGTAGCGTAGGAATCTTTCAGCTGAAAGTAACTTTTGTGCTGAGGGAAAATCTTGAATTTCATTGCGAGGAAATATTGACCGTGAGACACATAAAAAGCTTGGACTTGGACTTGCAAAGAAAATCAGCTTGTCTTCTTCTATGCGCGAGGATAAGGTAAATGGTAGAGGGATGCTATAGGCAAAAATAAATAAGGCTTTTTATGATGAGCCTAGAAAATCGACAGCTTCTCCATTTGCAGATAGAGATTTTCGCTGCGTATTACATTCGCATGAATATACAGACATATTTCTCTCTCTTATTTACGAGCGTGCGTTCTGAAATAAGGACGTCATTTATATATAACAACGTAATGTAGTGGCAGCATTTCGAACTGTTCAAAAGTCTAGAATGTAGCATTGTGATGGAACTACCGTCGCGAGCGCGTTTACGTTGCGGTATTTTATGAACGCAGCGTTTCGGACGCGATGGAACGTCCAACTTCAGGCAGTCGTAAATTGGTTATGACTGCTTTTGGCTGGTTTTTGAGAGCTGTACATTTTGGTAGGAAACGAATAGTCCCTTAGTCATGCAATTCTTTAGACTCATGTCTATCCCCTAATCTTAGTACTAGTTTACAAAACACTGCTTAAAGCTGTGTTAAAAGTTAAAATGCTAAAAAAATCTACTTCCCCAACGTTTCGTGAACAAGTTTCGTATCCAAGGCCTAAACGGCCATATTTGAAGCGTCTGTAGCAAAAGTGCACCACTGGAAAAATGCTAAAAATATTTGGTTTTAAATCTATGCTGGTTTTTTCACTTTCACGCTCATAAATACCAGTTAATTTCAAGTTTTTGCAGAATTTATCATTAAAAAAAAAATCGTTGGCAAACGTAATTAGTATCGCCAGTATATGATCTCTACCTGGAGCAAATCAGTAAGTATTTTTTACAGTTGGCACCACTACTCCTAGTGTGGTAAGCTGATCAACATTTTAGTATATGCTGGTCACTTGAGCTGCTCGCTTCAGTGGCAGCGAAATATGAGTGCCTTACCAAGATGAGTGTTGACATTGGGATCATGAACGAGAGGACCATCCCCCTCTCCACTGACATCCAGCAGTAGTGGTGTGTCTCGAACCCTCGGGGGTTGACGGCATAGCAAACCTGCAGCAGAATGGAGAAGTCTTCATTACAATATTATATCGAGAAACAGTGGTAATTCACACATTGCTGAACTTCATATAAACCGAAGACAGGAACGAATGTACGAATCATCTGTCTTACTTTTTTCGAGAAATCCCGCGCAACTCTAAGCGTGTAGGCTAAGAAAATAAATCCTCCTCCGTGCGTCGGAAAAAAGATTCTCCCTGCGTGTGGTTTATTGTCGGCCCGGTGGGTGGTCCTTGCTCAACATTTTAACATTGATTTATAACACGTACGCGCAATGTTGTCCGGCTTTTCTTTTTATCAATATCCCTTCTCAATACATTATTGACGGAGCCGGGTGCGGGGCAACATGCCGTCCCAGAGGACGCCGAACGCTGCATTAAATAGCGTCAACGAACAACAAGACATCAAATACTCTCGCGTTGGGATAGGACGCCGACACGCGGTCGAAGTCGCGATATTTTCGACAAAAAACTCGATACCGATCGAGGAGTCAGATGTGGTGGTGCCTGTCTGTCTGTAATATTTATTGCATTGTCAGTGAGACGAAACGACGAGTGTAGGTGTATCCTAGAGTCTCGCTTTTCCGAAGACACTTTACACATTGAAAATGCAAGATTTCCCGTTCAACTAGGCTGTCTCTAAATAATTTTTAAAGTGAATCTTACGGAAAACTTTGGCAAGATGGACATTTATGACTTGAAGTGGAGGCACCGAATATCCCTAGAGAAATTCTTACAGCTAAAACGATATTAGCCAGTTAACCATTCCGACTATGTAACTATTACTATTCCTGCACATACCTATGGGCATCACTTTGAAGTTGTTTGATAATTAGTCCAGCCTATCCGGTCGGAATTCCACAGCAGATCTATACCCTTTCGACCTAAGTTTGTTTATTCGAGCAGCGTGCGTCGCCTCCAACGGAATCAATCACATTTCCGAGGGGTTCGCCGGGCTGGCCGTTCGGCCAAGCATTTCCAACTTACCCTTACCAGGGTGCCGGGTAGCATCCATATCAGCAGCAGACACCACGACAGAGACAAGTCCTTGCCTTTCACTAGCCTCTGGTACACGTTCAGGGTGATCACAAACAGCCAACAGCTCGACACTAGGTATAGGGTGTGCAACGTCAGCGACACGCACTTGCAGATGACTGGCTTGTCGGTCGCCTGTGTGAGCGAAGATGAAGAACATTTCAACATTAATTTTTTAAGACTCATGTACCTTCTGACTAATTCCAGCACTAGTTAAAAAAAAACTGTTAATAACTGAGTTAAACTGCTGAACACTTCTAACAAACAAGCTGCCAACGTTTCGGTAACTTTGCTGAAAGCTTCTTCTGGGCAAGTCTGGGCAGGTTTTTGAAAGAAGCTTTCGGAAAAGTTAGCGGAACGTTGGCAGTTTGTTTGTTAGAAGTTTTCAGCAGTTTAACCCATTTACTAACAGTTTTTTTTTAAACATTTGAACACTTTGCATGTGGCTGTAGTTCCGTACTCACCAATTACTTTCTCAATACATCCCGTTTAATGATTCAAGGGGCTGTAACCAAGTAAACCAAAAGAAATGCCACTTTTAAGTGGTCGTTAGTTAGGAATTTGAAGCCTCAAAATATGTTTTTTTCTCCTGGATACAAGCCGGAGGAAAAATGATCCAACATGTCATTTTTATTGTGTGGTGATCAAGTCGAAATCTCCCATGAGAAATCGCACCGGGAATGTTTCGACCCTTAGCACCTCGGAGTAATTTTGGTCCAAGATAAATAGTGGGGATTGATGACATCTTCGTTCATCTTTTCTGAGTTCTATAAAAAATTGGCGCTGCAATAATCAGTTCGCTTCAGCCACAGTCAAGTAATTACCGAAGGAATGTGTCGTATTTTACGAATTTTCTTGGACTATTCTCGCGTCGATCGAGTCCTCGCGCGCGCTGACCCCCGAAATTACATGCATGTAAAAGAAATGCCGAAAAAATGTAAAATTCATCATGTGTTTAGCACGTCGACTTGAAGGTTTGTGCAAGAAGGCCTGGAAAGGCTACGGTGGAAAACTCGTAAGAAATACCCTGCCAGCAGCGTGACCGGAATTCTCCACGGAGAGATGGAATGTGTGTTCTTATGTCTTGCGATGGAAAGGGAATGGGATTTGTATAGAGCCGCGCTCGCTCTGAATAGTTAAAGCGTTAAATATAAACGCGAGAAAAGCTCAAGTAATAATTAAAAAGAACATTACATTTTTTGTTTGGATACGAGTATTTATGTCAGTTTAAAATACTCGAGTAAATTTGTATCAAATGAGTGTGACTTACGCGGATGAAAGAATGGGAGAATATAAATCTAATTCCAATTCTCGTGAGTTTCAGCTGTTTTCTTTAGGACCACTCCCTGAGATGTAAACTGGTTTCAACGCAATTTCGCAAAGCTATAGCTGGTGCGGGTCATATTTTTCCAGAGAGTTTTTTCCGCATTTTCGGACAGCTAACAGATTTCCCGGACGGAAATGTCACGTCAGCCGAGAATCGCGAATATACGAGTTTTCATTGCTTGGCGTGATACCTACACAGACGTCGACTGTAATTTGGAAACGTTTTGAAATCTTGATGAAGCGAACGAAAACGACGCGTTTTCCCACACCATCGTATGATATGATACAACCTATGACGTAACTTTCGACTCACAGTCAGAGGCTTTACAGTCGAATGATTTTCAGAGCCACGTGTTTACACGAGTATTTGCGTGCTACAAGTGAACGCATGCTTCAGCCCTCCACATTGTGGTCGCCCATCTCGACACATTCCACACGCACTTTTGAAACTATTTCTCAAACATGCCACAAATCTCTCACCCGTGGAGAGCACGCACTTTTCCCAACCATCCGAAGCATCCGATGAATTTCCCACCTGGACATGCAATGACGATGCCAACCACACCACAGGAACTCATCTTACAAGACAGCGGTACGAGGAAATTGATAGCAAATAACAAGCAAACTGTGGAGAATATTACTATCACTTCATTAATGTCTATGTGCTCGAGGAATCGAACCCCAGACCTCTGGTTTTCATAATCGTTGCTCTTACCATCTGAGGGCATTTTTGTAGTGAAATTTATATTTGTGGGTGGTAGATCTCACAAGGAGAATTAAACCAAGAGGCTTTGATATATTTCAAAGATCGCTCTGGAACAAATAATGCAATGCTGCAAATTGCAATCATAATCTTTCTAGCTCGACTAACTCCCAAAAACGTCGGATTCGCAGAGATGTTGATCATCTTGATTATTAAATTCTTTAGACTCGTGTCTTCTGCCTAATTTCAGCACTGGTTTTCAAATGATAATTATCTCGATAGTCATCTTGATTATCTCCAAGAAGGATATCGAGGGTTATCGAGGTAGAGGGTTATCGACCAAACGTCATTGGCTACTAACTGAAACCTTCTCACTTTCTATAACCATATTTCTCAAAACCAAACCTTGCTTTAATTGTCAATGAGCGTCATAGACTAACTGACTCAGCGTATCGACCACGATCAGCATATTCATCGACGCGACGTAAAGCAAGCCAACGCCGTCGGCAATCACCCACCTGAACACCGAGCATGAAGACGAGGTTGGTCGTCGTCAACGCGAGCTCGGTAGCCAAGAAGATCCTCGTCGACTTGTCGCTGCCTGCCCTCATCCTCCTGGCCGCCGACGCCAGCGCGAAGAATTGCGCCATCAGGGAGATCGCCGTCCCCGCGATGAGCACTTGCCTGCCGGCGCCCCCGGCCGCCCTCTGTGACGCGCCGAAGTATATGTACATGACGCTGTCAATCAGGTCGTGGTCGTGGAGATCCGTGTCGGCCAAGCTGTCGTCGGGTAGCGACATTTCTTCGTCGACGTCGGCCTCGTCGGCCTCGTCGGCCTCGTCACGTGAGGCGTCGATGAGATTGATGGAACTGTCTTGCGTGTCTGGATCAGGGATCACGCCGGGCTCTTTGTGGACGGAGCCTGAAGAGGAGGAAGACGTCGATAAACTATTTGAGAGTACGCGCGGGCGGTATAGCTGTGCTATAGCGTCGTGTAGTGGGAATGGGATGCTTTCTGAGGTTGACATTGCAATTTACTTGCGAGCGGAGGATAATATACAGAGGGGATTTCGTAATTTTGTCAAAGCTGGTTTGTAAAGCCGCGCGGATGTTTCCGATGACTTCTGTCGGTGGGGGCTAGCCGTAGGTTTTGAACGAAATTAAATCGCGAAGACGTCTTGACGTCGCGAGCAATTCATAGAAGTTGACAACTTGTACGATTTACAGATCATAACATATCTATAAAGGCTACGTTTTTATACTTACTCGTATCAACCAACAAGAAAAGAAAAATGAAAAATGACAAATATAGACGACAGTTCAATATCAATGAGAGATTAACGGTCCCGTAGAGAGTAACTTTTACATCAGCCGAGATCTGAACCGAGCACTTTACTATACTTTTGACGTGTCGACAAGAAACTTGCAAGCCTTTGCCCTTCTATGCTTTTACTAGATTCGCTGAGATGGGATTTGACTTTATTTCGCTAAAAGAGCTTTTTCATCAGTTATTAAACTTTCGGAAAGAGGATGTATCATATTTTTTAAAAAGGATCTTGGTAAGTTAGTCGCCGTATAATAGTTGGCCTATGACAGGAAGGCAGGGCCATTATAGCGCCTATATATCTGGTTCTTGAAAGGTTCCGAGATAATGCATCTGAAATATATTAAAATTCCTTTCTCCTTGACATATGAATGGAATGACGACTTTCTAAAAGATCTCCGAGCGTAAAACGCAGGGCGTTATACGCGGCTCGCACTAAAGGGAAGCGATCAAATCTGGAACACTTCTGGATTCACACAGGATTAGAATGTTTATGTTAATCGGAAGCCCTCGCACTTAACGGTTCAGATGCTATCGCGTAATAATATAATCAAGCATTACGCAGGATTTCTCAACGTGACAGCGTCCACTAGCGGCTTAGTGCGTCACAATAGGTTTACTGGGTGGCACGCTCTGCCCATGGGCGGGGGCGCCATTGTCGGAGCGAATACCAGCCAGTACACGGGGTGGTGTGGCGAGGCTACTTTTACGCTCCTTATCCCCTGCTTTATGTACCCACGTTACAACAGTCCCATGCAGACTCGCAACAAAATAGCCCACTAACAATAGATCCGGGAGATGCGGTGATAAAGGGATGAATAGAGAGCTGGCGTCATCTATCCATCGCGCTCATGATGCTGCGCCGCCGCCATCGTGCCGTGAGGAAGGCCACAATTATCGCGTCACGGAAAATGAGTGGAAAAGCTTACCCTAGGCGAGCTAGGAAATCGCAGATCAAAGCTATCGGTATACCTGTGTGGCTGCTGTTGTTGCTTTCGCCGTTGTGGTTGTTGTCATTGATGTTGTTGTTGTCGTCGTCGTTATTGAGGATGATATTATTGTTGTTCGGTGCTGTTTCCGGATAGTCGTACGACGAGTAATACTCTTCTGCGCCCACTTCTCCACCGTTACCGCCGGCCCCTTGAGGGGGGGTCGTTCCGATTGTTGGTCCCTGGATGTGGGTGGAGGCGGAAGCGGTAGCGGAGGCGGCGGCCGTGACAGCGTTGGCGGTGGCGGTGGCGGTGGCGGTGGAGGTGGCGGTGTTGGCGGTGTCCTCGTGAACCGTGTGTGAGGCGAGGAGAACACTGGCCGTGGTGTCGAGGGCAGACGAATATGTGGGGGTGCCCCAATCTGTGGGGGCAGACGTATCGAGCAGACTGCTCGGAGAGGTGGACTCGTAGCTCGAGGTGCCGTTGGTCGAATCGGTTAGCTCCGGTTTCAGGCCTGCAAGGCAGCAAACAGACACAGTGTGAAAGAACGAGACATTTCATTTGCTTTCTTTCTGGTAACAAAAAGGGGATTCAATGGTTTTAAACCATTCTGTTTTACTGGAAATGAGCTAACAGATAGCTAGCTCGATCGTCCATTTGGAGGGTTAAGAGATTAAAGATCTTTTATTCTTCTCAAAGTTTTATCCGTTTCGGCGAGGAGCGACGAGAATGAGCTTCAACCGTGACCTAATTGCAACATCGTGCGGCATTAGCATTCGATGAATAATTAACGAGCTAGATAATTGGCAAAGATGAAGTAAGCAGCGTCCGACCACTAGAAGTCTGGTCATGTTAACTAAAGGGAGTTATATCCGGAGGCACGAAGGCAGGCATGCACCAACTTTACTCCGCTATAAGCGTCGCAGCTGCAGTCTCCCTAGTCCAACAACACGGCACGGCGTCGTCGACATACTCGTCGGCATCGGCGTCGTCGTCGTCGTCGTCGTCGTCGTCGTCGTCGTCGTCGTCGTCGTCGTCGTCGTCGTCGTCGTCGTCGTCGT
>QKMV01003273.1:0-11710 GCA_003287335.1 Lednia tumana
ATCATCACCCTCATTATCACCCTATCATTCGCCGACGCCAATAGACCAGTGCCACAGGGCCAGTTGTCACTACAGTGCGTCGTTAAACACCATTATAAAAATAAAGAAACGTAACTCGGCCGCTGGGTGAAAGATGCATCGCAGATTGCAATGAGCTTCGATGGAGCAAACATGATCTGCCATCTCTTTAATAGGCCTAGGATTTCTTGAGGGTAGCTTTACAAAGATATTTTTTCTGCCGAATGTTATCAGACATAATTGACTGGCAAACTATATGACGTGTTGCGACTCCATTTGCCAATCATAATGTCGCGTACTCCTGAAGCCATGTTATGACTACAGAATGGACAATATGTAGTAATTAATTATACGACATTCAATCGTGGCATGAATGCAGCTCCATAATCGATAAGTCATCACGAATGCAATCACGATTCGTTTCACGGAGGACGAAGCTAATCAAATTTCATGTTCGTAAAATGTTCGGTTTTTATGGGAAAAACTGTTTGAAAATCCAACTTACTTCAGCATCTATTCATCTTCAAACTTCATTTTCAATACACCTATTTTAATACGCGATACTACTCCAATCAACGGCTTTGTCAAAATTCTAATCACTTCAAAATTTAGATCAAGACATAAAAAAAAAAAAAAAAATCTTTTCCATTCAACGTAAATAATGTTTTCGAGGCTTCATCATTTCGGATTACACGGGCCGTCAATAGACAACATTTAAAAAGGCTTAATCCAAAGTCAATAAGGTTTTTTTTAAATGTAACCCCATAAGAAAATCATTACACACACGATTTTAATCGTCTCTAGAATGACTTTTTGAGTGTGGTCCATCTGATTGGCAGCTTGACGAGAACGATTGGTAACGAGACGTCCGCGTCTGTGGCAGAGGAACTATCCCAGCATTGTCTCGCGCAAGGAGCTAGAATGTAGTAAATAATACAATATTCTAACTCGTTGGGGTCGCTAGTAGCAAGGTCAACGCTGTCAGTGCGGGTACTCAGCTTAAGCGTCAATAGTTCGTAATGTGTTTTGATCAAGTCTGATATACCCGCAGTCTCGCTTTTTCCAATACCAAAACAAGAATCGTGCCAGCTCAACTGTGAAATACTTCAAACGTACGACGATTAAGTCCGGCACGATATTTTCCACTCGGTTGCACAACTTGTAAGGACGTATCTCAGCACAATCTATGTATTTTGTGAGCAATCACACCAAGCCTACATAGGTACATTAATTGCAGCATAACACAATTAAATAGCAAAGTCCCACCCCCTGGCTTATAGAGAATAAACCCTGGAAAATATGAATCAAAAAGCTGCAAATTCTAACCATTACTATAATCAACGCTATAATTTGTTGAGTTAACTGGTTTGACTTGGTATATTTTTATTTTCGTCATAAATACTGGACCGCAACGTTACAAAACGTTTCACAATTATGTATGATTATGTGTCACAAATAGGTTCTGAAAATGGTGATGCTTCAGGTGTTTGCTTGCACTGCATCTAAATGATTGCATTTAAATCGGAACCTAATACTGCAATGATTATCTTGTGTTATGCTACGTTGCGAATTCTAAATATTCCTCTATAATCGCATGCATAATTATGAACGAGGCTTTGATGTATAATTAATAAATTCCCTTTGCCAGCCAGTACAATATCAGCATGCATACAGCTAGACCACGGACCAACGCAAATATTTGCCACAGCTGGTACCGCGAAGTACTCATGACAAGATCAAAGGGGATGAAAACGTAATTTATCAATTGAAAATATATGGTCACTCACAAAAATCCGTCTCCTAAAACTGATTGAATGTGTCAACAACAATTGGACGTGCGTCATTTTACGATTCAAAATTGTGATACTCGTTGGAACGACCAACAACTCTGCTGCGATGAGATTAGAGATTTAATATCAAGTTTGTTGGGTGCGTGTTGGTGAATGTGGAGGGGGGTCATGCCATTGGAGCAATCCAATGAAATTCTGATTGATCACCGTTATATCGTATTCATCATGGTCGGCAGATCTAATGACAAAAACACATCGAAAATATAGTTGAAATTAAAGATGGTACGATTGTGAGGCGAGATGAGCGGCGAGATAAGCGATGGTAGTTAAACCATTTATAAAAATATCATCGTGATTTACCACTAATATTCCACCCAAATTCGCGATAGCTATTCAAAGTTCGAACACATTCTGATTTCCAACGCAGCACATACGGCGTCAGCCGTATTCTTCGAGCTCGCCCCTCATTTCCAACCCCTCAAGCAGCAGCGCGGCTTCGGAGCTAGCATTTTATGTAGTGTTGCTAATTCGGACTGGCCAAAAGACCATTCGATCTCATTTGCAGTCATATCGCTTAAATGCCATGTCACTTAGCCTTAGCTTATCCATGCCCTACTCTTTTTGTCGACTAAATAAGCGTTGTCTGTGATAAAGATAACAATCTTAAAGCCATTCACACGGCTATTTTTGCCGTGAAGAATATTAATATCACTTCAAAAATGTCTGTCTGCTCAAGTAATCTAGCCCCGGACCTCCGGTTTTCATGACCGTTGCTCTTACCATCTGAGATAAATAGAACTGACATTTCTGGGGTGTAATTAATTTCACTGAAGTTAATTTCATTTCAAGTTCATTTCAAGTTGATTTCAATTCGAAGTTAATTTTATCTCAGAAACGTAAGTTCTACTCAGCTCAGGTGGTAAGCGTAACGGTCATGAAAAATCGGAGATGCAGGGCTCGATTTCTCGAGCAGACAGATATTTTTTGAAGTGATATGAATATTGATATGAATATTGATATGAACATTGATATGAATATTCTTCAAGCGGTGTAGGTAGATGTTTCCTCCACGGCTGCCATAAACGGAAAGTAAAATGGCTTCCTTGTTAAATTCTACGACTACGCCTATTGCCTTTAGGCATTGGTGTTGTATTTTCGTCCTAGGGCCTGTTTTCTGCGAAGAATTCCGCAACTCGGCTAAAAGCCAATGCCGAGCGGCTAAAGCCGATGTTCCTCCTGAGGCTGTGTTCTTCTACGTCACGTGCCGTGGCTAGGCAACGCATAGCGTTGATTTTCCGTGCCAGGGGCCTATTCTCGACGAATTCCGTCAACGGAAATATCCGTTTCTCAATTAATTTCCGTAATATGCGGAATGGAAATTTCCGTTCACAGAAATTGATCGACGAAAGGCCACCAGTGCCTTTATTCTGTACGAAATTCCTTTGACCGTATTCAGTGACTTTTTCCGTTGAAAAGGACACAATTTACATGGAAAGTGAAAAATCCAGAAATCCAAGAGTAAAATCCAGTCCATGGAAAATGAGCCGGAAAAAGTGACTGAATAAGACCCAAATGGGGGTGTAGTTTTGTCCCCCTGCGCAGCTGCTTCTCCAATAAACTCCGAGACTCGGCTATAACGGTGTCACAACTTCTTCCCCTGCAGGGCCTGTTCTCTCGCATCACGTTCCGGGAGCCGCTGTTCCTCGGCGGGCCCGGCAACACGACGGGCCTTGCCGGCAAGCTGCCCACTGAAGACGGGCTGCGCGGCTGCGTGCGACGCCTCGAGGTGAACGACCACGTGTACAGCTTCAGCGCCGCGCCGCTCGGCGACGCTGCCAAAGGATTCGACGTCGGTGAGTACATCAGATGTTTGACAGTGGCGTAGCCTCCAGGACGGATGGAAAATTATTACTGGATCCAAGACCCAGATCTGTTCGGAAGAGATGTTGGAGGGTTTGAAGCGAGTAAAGCAGCTTTACTACCCTTGCAATCAACCTCTCGACAGTATGGATAAGTGGAGGAATCCTGCTGTTTTCGTTGTACCGTCCGTCGGAAGGGACGTTAAGCGGTGGTTCTCTTGGTGCGTTTCGACAGGAGTAGGCTACGTGTCGGCATCGGGTTTCCCCCATTTCCTTTATGGTTCACCAACACCCACATTATCACCACATAATTCATCGACGCCAAATTACCCATGTTACAGGGCAAGAGTCGAGTGCGACGTTATCACCAAATATTCATCAATTATTCTGGATCATACATGCACAGCTCTTATATTTTCTGTTTTTTCTTGGTGCAGATAAGTAATTTTTGATAGCAGGAAAATTAACTGGCAGTTAAAACGCATGGTGTCGTCATATTTATATTTATGTCTATGCCATGACACCTAAAAGAACCAATAAGGAATTTATTTTGACTGCAGAAAGTAAGGTGTTCTATGATTTATGGTTAATATGGTTTTTGGGGAAATTTTACCATTGGTCGCTTTCGCCATGGATTACTATATGATGCTGAAATGAATTCACATTCGAAATAAAAAGAATCGGAACAATGCATTGGTACCCTCATGGTCCTATTGGTTACCCATAGCTAGGAGCGTTACCCCCAAAGACACCAAGAAATATTTCTCACTTACTATTTGACCTTTCGTCCGTGAGGGTGATCAAAGTGACACGCACAAGAATGGGATTCTACCCCACGCAATCGTACTGTGCCACCACAGCCGGCAGCAAAATGGATGTAGGGGCTTGGATAGTTTTCCAGGTCGTACGTTTTACTTTTACTAGGCTTGAAAGTCCCAAACAAAGTTGAGCTCTCGAGTCGGCCCCGCGGTCGTTGTCTCAGTGGGCACGAGCGGCTAAATACAAAATATACTCTGATTGCCAGCAGCTCGGGCTTATTGGTCTGCCAGCTCATTGCTCAGTCAAACGTCCTTGAATTGAGCTTCCGGGCTTAACTAAACTGCAGAGCATCGAAATTCGCACGAAATTGTCAACATGCGTGATCGCGAAAAACCAAACAAAAAGCTACTACCTCACAAAACAAAAGTAGCACCCCTAGGGGATCGAAGTGCGGTCCCCTCATTATCAAACAAACACGTTAACAACACAGTTACTACTCCTTCGACCGGCATATGAGATTTTCCGGGATATATATATACATTATAATTTTTACCCACTACCCGAAGGTATAGGGTGTTTATTCTCAGCTGTTATCCTGTTGCCATCTACGTATACTACAAAGGGCCGGTTTTTCAGTGGCCCGTTAATTACCATGGCAACAGCCAACCAGATGTATTGATTCTTATCCTAACGGTCCGTTAGATAGAGAATCAAGATACCTGATTGGCTGGTGCCATGGTAATAACAAGTTAATGGACCATCAGGTTCTTAACGGGTCACTGAAAAACCGGTCCTTAGCTTCTAACAACCCTGATTTCCGGTGACCGCTTTGGACAAACGCACTTGATGTGCCCGAACGTTTAAGTTTGACGTGATCGGCACCCTGTAGATATAGACGCACTATGGTGGGTTCAGTGATGAAATCCATCTTAAGAAAACGAACTAGCCTAGCTGATACTAGCAACAGCGTAGGTACCGAGTTGAGGCCGTCTTGTGATGGAAGACGTCATTTGAAGAGACCATTAAATTCGGCATTATTGAACTGACTGCCAGCTAGAGCACTTTTCGGCGGACAGTAAGAAGCGCTTCAAGAAGCGTGGAAAATTTTTCAATGACGAGAATGCGGGTTGTGGCAAGATAGGTGAAGCGTTTTACTAAATTAAATAAGTTACCTTGTACGGAAATAATAGAAATAATGTACAAAGAAGGCATGCGAATCGAATTCGGAAATTATGAAATTAAAAAACAACATTACGCGAACCGACTGCCGCACACTCCGACTACTGTCCGATCAGGAGTACAACGCGTAAGCCACACGACTAACGTGAGCGGCTTGCAAAACGACGTGTTAAAGAGTTGTATAAATGTTGCACAGCCTTTGAACTTCGCCACGAACTCTAGCTGTCAATTTGAAACAACAGTGCTTCAAGGCTGCGTCATCCAAACTGACCCCATCTTAAAATAGGATTGTTAGAGCGGGAACTTGAAATGATCATTGAATCAACATTGTTCTAAGATGGCATTTGTGGCATCTGAAATTAATAATTTCGTATGCCAGATCCTGGAGTGTGTAGTTTTTGGATATTGGCCGCCTAGCTAACTGTAGGCGTTTCACATCAATGGCTTGGCTCATAATATAGTTAACGCTCTCAACGGCTGGTTACGCCACTGAAGACGAGTAGAGGGAAACCCTTGGTGGTGGCAGCGGCGGCGTCAGATGACCAACACATTAATCAAACTCCTCTCGCTAGTAATGCTATTCAGTCGCAAGGAGGCGAGCTAAATTCTAACAAGGAATGGATGGAATAACAATGGATCTGGAGAACGTGTATTCGTTGATAGCAACGATGGTAGGATTATTAATGGTGCCGGTCCTGTTCTAATTAACTCACAAGACTTTCCAGCTCACAATGGCTGATCGCGTTTCGCCTAGCATTATTCTTTTACTCTGCAAACGACATATTGGTGCGGTTCTTGTATTGAAGGTCCCGAAAATTCACCACCCTATTTATATCGTTATGAAATATAGCTAGGACACTCTTTCGCTTTCTAATAAAAACAATCTCGATGCGAATTTAATAGATGCTCTATTTTGACGAACCATTTTCGCTTTGATCTAAACTCTCAACGACTTGTAAGGGATTTTTCAATTTTTCATTTTTCAAACAAAGAGAATTCACTTCACGCATAAAACGTTTGGAGTTGATCAGTTTTAGTCGTAAAGTTGCTTCAGTATCACAAATATGTTTCGAAAGTATTATCACAACTGTGTTTTTCAACTTTTGTGTGCTTTTTATTATTGAAGATATTGTTTGTCTCAGTTTTGGGGCCGCCATACTAGTTATGCGAAAGAGGTAGGTACACTCAAGGACACAAGTACACTCATTTATTGACCGGTTAAAGTGATAGCAGATCACGTTTGATCCATTGAAACTTATAAAAATCCGTTATATCTCGCTCTCTTTCAGCGACCGATTTTTGTTTCCTTGCGTGTACATATTATCCTAGTCATCACGATCCACTTGTAGGGGGGTGTAATATAGACGAAATCTTCGAGGTAGACCTTCAGTGTTTTTTATTTGCACAAAGATTGCCAATTAGTCCACTATAGTGGCTGACTGGCCAATTCTGACTGACTGCCTCCTGAATTACTGAGCGCAAGCCACCCGCCCGGCCGTCTTTTTATGCGTACTACCCGTTTAAATTTTTAGAACGACGTCAAAACCGTAAAAAAATACCTTCGTAGCAATATTATAAGAATTTAAAAGGGCAGAATGGTTCTAATTTTCAGATTCGTACAGAAACTTTTACTGGCTGTCTGCACTTAATGTGACGTCGCATACCATCGTACAGTACAGTATATTATGTGACATGTGACGTCATATGTATGCAAATATGGAAGGTGCCCGAGTGTGTTTATATTGTCACATTGAATACAATTTTAATACGTATCTTATAGTTCACCTTACGAGGTAAATAAAAAAACACACGTTTCAAATGTCAACAGAGCACGCTGGAAGAATAAAAAGAACAGACGAAAATTCCCTGCTGAAGTCGTTATGGAAAGGCGTGTCCATGGGTTGTGAACATTAATTGTTATTTTACTGGAACTGCCAACTTATGTGAACCTATTGCCTCCCAAAACAAAATAGAAGCTTGAAATAATGAGCATTGAAATGCGTGATCCAAAATCGCTTACACGTAAGGCTCAACAAAAATGGGAGACACGATTTACTTTTTGGCAATCACAAACGCGTCAGAGTATTATAGTGATTTAGTCGTCAGAATCAGTGACAAAGGAATGAAATCTTCATCACTAATTCTTATGACCGGCTGTCACAACCAATCAGATAAGGCATTCACAACTGCCTAACAAAAAGGTTGTCCATTGTTTTAAGCAAATAGTGAAAGCAACGAACTCTTAACTTTAAATCCTTAACCACTACTCACAGTTACAGTTATCAATAATTGGTATTATATCTATTGTGAATCGGACTGTACTACACCAACAATTTAAGAACCATACAGCGAGGTAAAATTGACCAAATTTGCAAGCAAATGAAATCTTCCCAAGACCTTACCCTGCACGCCAACCCGAACAGGCCCAAACCCTAATACCTTACCACACTAATTTACCGTCCGTCGCTTCATGTGTCGGTAACCTGAGACGAACACCCTCCGCAACGTGGTGTCCTCATTGGCTGGTCGTCTTGTGGATTTACCTTAGTACACACACACAGTCACAGAGAGAGTAGCTTGTATCGATCGTAGGCTACACAGGCATTCGGCCGCACAAGCGAGCCGCGGGCAGCCAGGTAAATGGATTCCCTGCCAGTCATTGGTTACAATGAACGGTTTCCACTTCCAAAATGCCACTTGCTACAGGCGAAAATTACATATCATGAAATTTAAAACGGTTATTTGCTCGTCCCGTGCACATTATGATAGAGACGAAGTGAAGGCCTAATTAAAATAATAGAGTCGCGTTCAGGCTTGCACGTCGCGAGGGTAAATAATTAACTCAAAGTGTTTACAAATGCAGAGATGTGTAAACATGCAATATATGCATAAAATGGCTTTATTTGCGGCGTGCAGAGAAATAACTATAAACATGTTGATTTGAAATCGGAATGTTCGTTCATTTTCGTTTCATTTGCTCTTATTTGTTGATACATAGCGGTCAAGGTTAAAGGTTGGTTTGTAGGTGATAAAAAATGATCGGGGCTTATCGGGCAACTTGCATTTTTATCTACCATCAGCTCTGAAAATAAATATTACATAACAGCTTTAATTTAATTTACATCTGAAACTAAGCCATTTATAGAGTCCTTCGTCTATAGTTCGTCATTGCTTAATTCCCAGTCTAACAGGTTTCAATCTTTGATTGAATATGTCTCCATTTCAATGGCGTATTTGTTCGGATTTTCTTCAAAAAATGGCACGCGCTCGGTTGCAAACTAAAAACAGTACCCAAATAAAGTACAGTACTTCTTTTTACACATACATGTAAGTTCTCCTTGATTCAGTGGGGAAATAGTAGAGGCGATTGCAGTTGTACGCAAGCAGATTGCAAGACAAGTTGCAGAAGCATCTCAAAGTGAGTTAAAAATAATAATACGACCGACTTTGGAACAAAGCAGTCTCTGGATTTTTTGTGTTCGTTAAGACGCCTCCAGTTTCGCATTCTCAATCTCGGTCGTCAGAACTTGTAATGCACTTCTGTCAAACTGTCTTTCTTGCGGCAAGTTTGCAACTTTCCTTAATTCTGAGTTAAGCGCAATTCCTAGGATTAAATGGCTCACGCCATGGTAACAGTCAATCACATGCACAGAAGATATTTTGTTTCTGAGGATTACTATTAACTCGAGGTTAAGAAAAGTTTTAAAGCTGGCTCCAAGTAACTCTACAAAGCTGCACCAGTTAAACTTTATACACCGTATAATAATGCATCATTGACGTCACGAATGCAAATCGCAGTAATGAGGGCTGATTTATTAGTGATAATATGCAAACTTATGATTCAATATTTACTTCATTACTCGGCGTATTATTATGTGTCTTTCACTTTGCTATAATATTCAGTACATATTCTAAATTTCCGTGCGATTTATTGTTTTCAAAGATATTTCGCAAAACTTGATAGGTGGTATGCCATGTTTCGATAGTGGAGGCGCCACTTTTTTATGCATGAGATGCCATGCTAGTGGAAGTGCCATGTTTTTATGCTGGAGATGCCATGCTAGTGGCAGTGTCTTGTTTTAACGGAAAATATAAAACCATGTTGCTTCTTCCAGCGTATCATGTGGCTTGTTTTGGTGACAAACCTCAATTGAAAGCGGACGCTATTTTCTGAAACAATTATTCAGAAGAACATACGCTAGCATTCAGAAATAATTGTTCTCGGTTCAATAGTTCCCGTCGCACGAGTGTAACTCGTTAAATTCTGTATCAATACAACAAGTGCTGAATACCGTTCTGTCACTGTCTCCGAACCTGTCACGTAGCCTGTCATATCTATCCCTCAGTTCACAGCTGATGGGTTCTGTAGGCGAGATTATTCACTCCAGGCTTAACTAGAATTAATTAACACAAACAGGCAATACAACTTCTGGAAACATTCTTAGTTGCCACTTGCGAAGGCTTCGTGCCTCGCCTCCCCCAACTATGCACCTACTTAAATTAGTTTATGCTTTTCATTGTCTATTCTGCAAAGACTAGAAGCAATTAATTTCATAATTTTGTTGGAAATATGATAAGGAAAGTAAAAAAGTAATGCCACAGTTTGAATAGTACAGTCACCTACATATATATATATAGCTATTTGATTGATGCAAATGCAATGCACGTTATAATTACTGCACAAGTTCATTCACACCACACCAAAATAGTTACATATTTGAGATGTAATACATTTTTACCTCAGGAAGTCAATACCTACGTACGTCTGTATACATATTCCCAGTGGTCGGTACAAGGGGTAAATAATGTGTACATATATATTTCTTCTGCGGGTTAGTTCAGGGGCTAGACATGTTTTCTCATTAACTATCGTCTAGTATTCCATAATTAAAAATCTGTGGCTGGTGGAAAGAGAAACTCACCATAAAATATACATGATCCACCCAGTAGCCGATACAGCGGGGAATACTGCCCCCTCCCCCTCCTATGAATCTCTTGCAAATACGCAAGAGATCACGGGTTCGTATACCGAATCTGTTGCACATTTTTCCCGCTTCGCTTTCCTTCCATCCATCGCTTACTGGTTTAAGCTTCCATCTAGGAAAGCCAAATTAGCAACTTTTTCTTAAACTCTCACAGAGCAAGCAAAGATAAGATGATAGCAAATCCATGAATGCAATGACGGAATGCGACCTTGACGCAATGTTCGTTGAGATTTCTGAACAAATACACTTCAATTTTACCATTTCCATAGAAGGCAGCCATTGAAATGTAGGTTGATTTTTACTTCACTCACCCTTTACTGCCAAAAAGAATGAACTGTATCAATAAAAAATTCTTTTGGCTCATGTCCATCCCATTATCTTAGCACTAATTTCCAAACAAAATTACAAACTGGGTAATCCAGGTTGCAAAAAGTTTTTTTTTTTACTTTACCAGAACATATTTGTGAAACGTGTAAAAATGTATTTGAATTTATTCAAAAGTGAAAACATGTCAGAGTTTTAAGGTGTACCAATGCATCAGTGTAATTATTTTGATGTTAAATAAAACTCAATTCAGATTGAATAAAAACAGGTCGCGTGATCAATTCCAAGAGACAATTGAGCATACTACCAGTTTACCAGCTTGTATACTCGCTAGAAACTATACATTATGTTGTAGAGGGCTTTTGCAGATTGGATGGAGCAGGTTGTCTCATTTAATCAATTTTTCTTTCAGGTATTCCCGAAGAACACATTTAATTTCCTTAAACCCACGACGCGAAACTGTAAGTTTCAGAACGCTACCTTCAAGCCCGTGTTTTCCTGGAACGCTTAGGTTTGATCCAAAAATAAACTTGAACTCGACTAATTTTGGGGGCTGTGCCCCCAACTTCCCTTAATACCTAACCCATTTCGCACTACCATACATGCTGTCAGTCTAGCTCTGCCTATCCAGTGTAAAAATCCCCCGACAATATCAAACTAACCCCCCCCCCCTATCCTCTCTGAATGTGTTCATACGTTCTTCAAGATCATCTCTGCTCATTGTTACTCCCCCCCCCCCCCCCCCCAAACCATTGTTAAACCCCCCCCCCCTTAAAAAAAACAAAAAGTGGGGGGA
>QKMV01003274.1:0-11709 GCA_003287335.1 Lednia tumana
TTCAAACCCTCCAGCCTCTCTCCCGAACAGAAATGGACCTTGGTATGGATGGTCACCCATCCAACTTTTGGTCCACCGCAATATTGCTTAACTTCGGTGATCTCACGAGAACCGGTGTATACAACATGCCAAACCGTTCAGTGCAACGGCTTTCTTATAAAAACTAGACACGACACCTGCGAGTTGTGGAGCTGATATTCTAAGAATCTTGCGATTAGCGAAACAATGCCACGGGTGCATATCAAGAATGCGGGACGGGGCCTGCACAGCCAAGTTTAAAATACCTCGTAATGAATTAAGTTTTTCGAAGTTCCTTTAAAAATTATCCGACGCGTAAATCTACACGGAAACATCATTACAGCGAAACAGCAGGATTTGCACACAATAATACAGCGTTAGTCTAGACTCCGAGTCTAAATGAAACTATTACTAACAACTCTTTGGTAAGACGGGCTGCCGCGCTTGGCATTGTTGGTTCGAAGGTAGTGATTTGACCATAGAGATTATGAATTTACTAATGGCAAGCACAACATGGTGCGGTGCTAGATATTACTAGCGATTGTAGTATATATTGACCCTTTAGGTTGAGCGAACTATTCGGTGCAGAGTCTCGGGAACAATCTTGATTTATGACGATTTACTGGCCATTTTTAAGCACGGCCCCAACCAGGAATTTGGGTGTAGGGAGAGGGGGGTAATTTTCGTTGTCGAGCTTTTAGCCTTTTAGATTTAAGCTTCATTCCATACACATGTAGCACTGAGAGGATTGCCAGATCCCAAACCGGAGATAATGGGATAAACTTTTGCTACCTCAAACAAATTTTAATGCGGGGGGGGGGGAACTGTGGAATCAAGGTCATTTAACGTAATCCTACGCGTTTCCCATTCAATTAAACCACTAGAAACAAATCAAGCCTAGTTTTTGGGACACGATTTTCGTCAAAACATTCAGCGGGCATCAGATCGAGGGAGGCGTTCTACTAGAAACCGGAAGAGACGCGGGTATACAATTTCTGGTTACTTAAATTCACCTGAAGTATTTGGACCGATCGAAACAATAATCGAAGTGTATAAATTGCACTGTGTCGGCACGCAACTGCATCCGGGCGCCTAGAAATTGCATAATGATCCGACATTTATTTTGAGGGTTTCGTTTCGCTCACCCTTTCGTAACCGATGCTAAAAATACAGTGGTGTAGTCGAGGGTATATGCGGATTTACGCCATATACATAAAAAAATATTTTCCGCCGTGCGTAAAAAAATACTGTGTATACGCTCAATAAATACCTGAAAAATATGCAACAATTTTTAATGAATTTCGTGTTTTGCGTATACAGCCCCGGAAGCATGGTTTCGGAAGAAAAATACCTACGCATAAGGTTGAAGCCGCGTTATCTCGAGCAGACTGTAAACAGCAACAATATAGTAACCGAGAGCGGACCAAGCCATCCAATTTCCTTCGAGTCCATGCCGCCTGCCTTCGCTGTTCTTAGTACTACTGCTACGTACTACGCAACTGGCTAATATTTGCTATGCAAACCACAATTTTCAGTATACTTTGGTCTCGGTCGAAATGCAGAAGAGGAAGCAACTCGATTTACGCACTCTTTGGGACCAGCCTCTCCCTAATTTTAGCATTTGTCTATTGAAAAACGAGTCACCTACATTATTTTGGAAAATTATTGCGTGTACCCAAAAAAAATTGAGGACTACACCACTTTCCAAAAACAACGCTAAGGTACGCACTACGCAGTATATAATCACTGCGTAAAAAGTACGGGCTCAAGAATTGATACTTATTATAGATTTATCTACTAATTTCCAACATCAAAGGGGCAAGTGCCTCTCCTTACCCTTCCTGCCGGTGCTAATGCTGTCATAATTTTACGATGCCGAAAATAGTTAATTTGAATTTAAAATGTTGAAGGGTCACTCCACAGATTAGCGTTTGAATACTGCATCTCGGGACTTCGCAAAAGATACGATTATCTATCAGGAATTTCCGTACATTTAGCATTATAGTTTTCAAAAAGCCGACTTGTATTTTTGACGCACCTACCCTCAGAATACGGGCGTGTGATAATGTTGGTTGTAATACAGGGTTGTTTTAATTTTAAAGCATGGTGTTTTCATCCTCGTCTGTCTTTGGGTGAGAGGCAGAACAATAGTATTAGTTGATGTTGATAAATATCTTTCACGAAATTCACCCAGTTCTTCGATATACGAGTTTGGACTATTAGCTTTAAAATAATCGGTAAAAACAACACAAAAATATCGGTACATTGGGTAGGGCTAGACTGCTAGGTACTAGCGGGATCAGACAACACAACACTTAAAATACACTAGGTACTTCAGGTACCGAGTAGTTATGAACCGACTGGCGTATGCATTGAATTGAACAGATAAATTCTAGAAGCTGAACTTAGCATGGATTATATTTTTGAAAGTATAACAATATGAATAATATTAAAACGGAGTGAGCCAACTGTATAGCAAAATCAAGAAACATGCATGCGCTTAGCTTTGAGAAGATACCAAGAAATCATAAAACATTTTCAAAATACGCGAAATGAAGCAAAAACATCCCGGAAGTGAGAATGGCAAAAGCGCAGAGCATTTATTTCTCTTTGCCAACACACACGGTTTGTTGAAGTAGAAAAAATAGATTCTACCCGTCATAAATCACAATAAATAATGGTCAAGTTTCATCAGTTTTCTACCTCCAAGGCTAAGCAACGCTTGCACCATGAAACTGAACTTTGCAAAGCAAGGACACCTAAAATGCCCACGTGTTGGCTTTTGCGCGGCACTTGGGTAAATAAAGCAACAGGTTGTCTTAGATGGTAATTTTAACTAGTCAGTTTAATTTACCTTCACAGCGGAAGATTTCTTGTTTCAGTTCATGATTAGATGATTCTTAGACGATTCGGTTTGATACACTTTTGACGAACACAACAAGCAATCACAGCAATTGAAGCCCACAACAGCAATGGACTTTTGGCGCTCTTGGTCTTGCTTGGCCCGTGGCTTGGCTTCGTGTATGTTGTGGGGGTGGCTGTGAAAAGAACCTGGAGTGGGGAGGAGGGTAGAACACCTGTCATTGGGCCACGAAACGCGCGATTCAAAAATAATGCCAACCTAACAAAGGTCCACAAAATAACGGAAAAACCTTGTTGGTGTGGGACAGTTTTTATGTTTTACTCTCAAAGATTAGAATTAAAATTACATAATCAAAATAACAGGTCGTTTGACCTATTTACAAAGATTAGCCTATGTACAGATATCATTTGAAATTTGACACAACCGGTAAAAATGAATTTTTAGTTGATAATCTCCAGTGGATCACAAGCAAATTGTACTGGTACTTAACAACATTACAATAATATAAACAAGGCAAAAAGACACTACACCTATGTCATTTTGGTCGAAGGTAAGAAACCATAGTTGTTAATATATCATTAAGAAAAGAGCTTATTATGAAATGTAATCAATTGATTGTGGCTAAACAATTTGGCGGCTAGGAGTCAGCTGATTCATTTGAGTTGTTTTCTTGCTTCTGATCCTGCTCCGGTTCAAATCCGTCGCATTTCCACGTTGCTTTTTTGTGACTCTTGAGATCTGTCACAACCATAGTCACGCCTCCAATACTGCAAATACGAAAATAATAACGATTGTCGTGTGCCAAATGGATGGAATAATAAATACAAAGCCATAAGTGACGCGTAATTTACGTCCCTAATAACATCCAGGTCCCAGACCTTGTGAAACAGGGCAAAAAAAAAACAGGTTCTTACCTGTTTAGGCTGACTTCCACAGTTAACTTTGCAGGTGTTTCAATCTCTGTCAGAGTAGCCTGTGAAAAAACCAAATCTTGTTACATTCGAATCGAAAAACATCCAGCCAAGCTCGTAATTTTGCACCAACTGTGTCAGTTGACACTTTGATATTGAGGTTCGTGACCTTTAGGGACCTAACAAAACCCCCACTGTACGCCTACTGAGTCTACATGAGTGCTTTTCTTGCTAGTTCCACGCCGATTAAACTGCCACTTCTCACACTAATGGTAACTGCCGACACACTCGCTTTTGACTCACCGATCCCAGCAGCCTCGTCACTTCGTGTTCGACTTCCAGCAGCTCGACGGTTGCCTCATTACCCGATGCGCCGACCTCGCACTTTCGCTGGCGCTGACAGGGCATAGGCGTCGAAGCATGCACTATCGCCTCGGACGGACCGCCCGATACTTTGATGTGCAGAGCATTCATCAGTGCCGGCACTTCACTGTAAATGAAGACGTCTTTAGACATTTCCACTCTTTAGGGCGCCGATATCGAACGGCGCCGGGAAAATCACGTATGTTTTCGCTACTATAACGATTCGATCCCAAGCTAGATCTGCGCTTATTTATGTTGCCTTTTAAATTTTAACATTCAAAGCTTTGTTAGGGTGGCAAGTATTAAAACTACGGCAAACTTTCAAACGAAAAGCTGAAAACATGTCTACCCTAATCGCTGTGCACCAAGAAATGATTCACTTGATACCACGGGAAGAGGTAGGAGGATATGAAGTTAGTACAACAGCTTCACTTCTCTTGAAATCAATCTTTCAGCAGCACGGATTAGTGGAGGAATCCCATGGTCTTTGAGTTCTGTAACTGAGTAGTTTGGGCACCACCTTACAAGCTTTCTTTGGCAGAGTTGGATCAAAAATTTGCACTCGCAACAGAGTTACAACAATATTTCGTGGTCGAAAAGCGTCACAGATGAAGCCCGATGCAAATATTTCATTTTCCATTTTGTCCTATATTTTCAATATCCCATCTTTTATGATTTTATATTTTCAAATCATTCCAACATTTTCACCATTCAAACATTTTACGCAACCCACCACCAGTTTGAGAAACGCTGCTCTAGATTAAACACCACTGGCAATCACTCACTGTGAGAGATGCTCGCAGTCCGGGTCAAAGGCTCTGGGCAGGAAGCTGCCGTGTTTGGCAGCTCCGATCGCGATGGCCTCGTCGGGACTGTGCCCTGTCTGCACCTCAGCGTGGGGGAACAGGCCCGCTAACGTCTGCTGCAGCTTTGGGATCTTCATCGAGCCCCCGCATAGGATTACCTGCGACAGATCAATGCTCGATAAACTAGGCCAAGAACTATTCAAATTATTTACAGAAAATCATAGATGCGATTGATAGCTGGCGCAACATTTCGCATGAGTTTTGCCAGGCATTGTCTGGCATGGAAAAACAAGTTTTCTATTTTCCAGGGCGTGATGAGTGATGATGGCTGGCGTATACTCGTGTCCGTAACTTCCTTTAATTTTGCTCTATCGTATCTATTTCTTTATTCTTTCCACGGAGCATCTACCGCAAAAGAAAAGTGAAAAGCCGGCTTTATATGTTGATGTATATATTCTTACCACTTTCAAAAATGTTTCCAAAAACAAGCTCTTTTTCCCTGCACTTAAAAGTGTCTTCTTTTGGAAAATTGCACCTTGAAAAAATTGTTCACAAACTGGGTTGAATTTTAATAAATCCACTTTCTTTTGTTTCGAGCGATTCCTTCCCGAGATGAAGGAGGAAACTGTTCGAAATGCAGATAGTTTATGTGTATTTCTTAGGATTCAACCCAGTTTGTACTCAGTATTTTGAAGCCCGATGCGGAGATTAGGACCTACATTAAGTCTAAATTTGATAAGTTGCCCAGAGTAACAGTATATTTGTGATTCAGAAACAATTCGGTCGGTAAAAAAAAAAAAGAATGAAGTCCGGATTTGAGACTGAACTTTATTACACCCCCCAAAGTTTCCAGCATCCAAACACAAACGAAGCACAGCGGCAACTCACGTGTGAGACGTTTCCGCGCTTGAGCCCGGCACGTTCGAGCACTTCGTCGATGGGCGCCACGTAGTCTGGAACGACGGCCGACACGAGATTCTCGAACCGCGCGCGAGACATGTTGTGGCTGAAGTCGACGCCGTCGCACAGCGACTCGACGAAGCAGTGCGCCGTGGACATGGTGGACAGCACGTGTTTCACCGTCTCCGCGGCAGCCGTCAGCTTGGACATGCTGCGACGGCTCTCCTTTGGATCCAGCTTCCATTTCCTGTGAACGCGATCGGTTAGGTGCGGCCCAGCGATGCCTTTGAACATCCGAGCTATCGAACATGTCCGGTTACAGTTTCTACCGAGACGGAAACCATTTGAAATTTCGGTTTAAATAGTTTTTCTTGCCATTTTACATGTCCGTTTTTTTTCTTTAAAAAACTATCGATTTTGAAACCAGCTCTGACTGAATAATTCCAATTTTTTATGCTTGCTGTAATGTCACGTATTTTCTTATTCTCTAGAAGAAAATGGGGTCAAAGCACGAAAAGTTTCCGTCATTTGCGTCAACTTTGCCCGAGAATCAAATTGTCTATTTCAAATGAATTTCAGTACGAAATTTATGAGGACTGTTCGAAATTTTGAGATTCCAGCTTGAAAAAATCGAAACAGTGGCTTTTGGGTTCAAAGACCGAAATGAATCCAATTAACCGCAATAAATATAAGGGATTTGTTCCCGCTTTCGTTCTTTGGCCATAAACAAAGAAAGCTTGCAGTTTTTGGTTTCGCAATATCGGTTTTTCTGGTTTTTGGTTTTGGTCCCCGGTCATGTTACCTGGCTCAGGCCCCTGGGCAGTGACTAGCGCTCGAGGCAAGACCAATTTTGCAGCTTCGAGCTAAAGTGGGAGTTAGCTTCCATGCCACAGGCAGAGAAGTTCATTTGTTTCGTAGACTTATCCCTTAACTCAGAGTTGAAAAACAGGTAAAATCGAGCGTAAAGAAAAGCCCTCGAATAGACCCCTGCCCCCGGGTGATTCACTTACTGTCGGAACTCTCCGGCGAGGTAGTTGGCCAACACCTCGGTGAACTTGTCCCCGCCAAGATCGTGCAGGTGTACGGTGTCGATGACGGTGAACATGCCCGCGTTGACGTGGATCACCGACACGTCCAGAGTGACTCCGCCCAGTCGGTACACCAGCACGTAGCCGCTGCAATGCAAGCAATGCCATTGGTCAAAAGGGCACATCTATTAAATTCCATTGCATGCTCTAATTGTAGTTTTCACCAGGACCACAACTGTCTAGTTATATGCAGATATTTTTCCATATCTGTGACACAGCTGTCGAATACAACGGGTCAACCACCTTTTACGATGATATAGTTAATTTATTAGTAATATTTTGATAAGATTACGAAGATAATAATTTTATTTGGCACTGCTACAAATATATGGCATCGTAATTCGTAAATTTTAAAACGACCGTGCCACAAAGATAGCGGCATTTCTGCATTGATTTACATGGCAGTGATCTTCATGAAAACTATGTTTATACTACATTTTTTATATGCTTAGAAAACCAGTATCCATTCAGTGGGCCATGGAAGTGGTAACCTTATAACAATTTTACGTAATGCTATATTAAAAAATAATTACAAACTGGGTTGAAACTTCCATGAGGGGAAACTCCCATTTCTTAGTATCCAATCCAGTTTGCAATCATTTTTTTTTAACTAGTGCTACGAGTAGGGGCTATACGTGGGCCTATAAAGACTATCTAGGATAACCAATTTTTAAGCCAAATACACAGCTAGTATAGTAAGCAAGTATTTTTGAAGTGATTTTAATATTCTTCAAACTATGTCAGTATACTATTTAGTATTTACGGGTTGAGAGTTTTTTTCTGGTTGCCCGCTTTGCGCACTGCTTTGACACAATGATGGAAGTAATTATGCATACATCTACATGGCTGTGCTCGGTGTGTGCGCCCTGATTAACAAATAGCCTCTGCAGCCTATTTGAAGGCAAATAGAGGATGTCCAAACGACATCACGGACAAAATGAGAATGAATACAAATTAACCATGCTTAGTTAACACTGAATATTATTAATTTGAGAAGTATTGCACCGATAAAGAAGTAGACAGCAGTCTATGAAACTTTGGGAAGTTTTTAGCAATTTTACTTGGCCTCCATTCCCAGTTTGTGCATCGCTGTTTTAAAATAATTTCACTTCAGATATGTCACGCCTAGTTAGCTCAGGTCTAGAGTGCAATTGACGCAACATCCGGAGACCGGGGTTCCAGCTCCCGGCCAGCTGGACATTTCTGATGCGAAAGTTATAATTATCGACGTCGCGGGCGCTCACTTGAACTCCTGTGGCTCGGCCTGTCCCACGCCGTAAGCGAGGACGGCGGCCGCCGGCTCTCCGATGACTTGCAGCACCTCGAAGCCGGCCTCCTCGGCAGCGCGGGCAACGGCCTGCCTCGACGGCTGCGTGAAATGTTGTGGCACGCAGAGCACCGCCTGAAGCTCCGCCTCCGCACGCACCGAGCTTGACGCAATCGCTGCGGGCGGGGCAAGAGAATGTTTTAGTTGGTGTGGAAGTGTTGGTCACGGTACGCGCAGCTGTCTCGAGATGGTTTAGCTCTAAAATGGGCCCGGTGTCTGTTCTCTGCACTGTTCATTCAACAAGAACTCTAGTCAAAAGGTACGGAGACAGAATAGGAAGGGAAGTTACAAAGATTACAAATTTGAAGCCATTTACATGGCTAGTATTAATTTGAAGAATATTAAAATCACTTCAGAAATACCTGCCTACTCGAGGACTCAGCCCCCAGACTTTTTAGTTACATGGCAACTGCTCTTCCACTGAGCTAGTAGCCACTGCACCCTGCTTAGCTCAGTGGTAGAGCAGTTGCCATGTGAGCTGTCAGGGGTTAGAGTCCGCGAGTAGGCAGGTATTTTTGAAGTGATTTAAATAATAATCTTCAAAGAAAGGGCAGTTGTTTGACGCATATTGTTGTTTCATTTTACCTAAACCAATATATGGCACCAGGAAGCAGTTGTAAAGTTGGGATTGAATCAAAATTGAGTTTCCAGCTTGATGATTTCTCCATGGCTGAGGCACAAATTATCTCTCTTTGAAAGGTGGTTTGTTTTAGTATTTGTTTCAGCTCCCGTTTGGTATTTCATAAATTTAAACGTTTTCTGTATTGAGTCTAATTTTTTGCCAGTACTTAGATAGTGGTGTTGGATGGATGGTTGGACGGTGGTCCATCCATGTTGCGCTACAAATGCAATAACTACAGCGGGCCTAAATGTAATACGTAACGTAACATACAGAAATTTATTGTGTAATGCCTTTGATGACAAAACGTCTTGCAAAATCAGTGACTAATTAGCAACAACAATTGTCTGTCATGCCAAATAAATGCAATCGGCATAGCAGTGTTTATATGATTCTGATAGGTTCAACAGCACTTGGCTGGCAAAGGAACACTGCATTCCACACTGCCACATTCTTGATCTACTATGCAGGTACACTTAGCTCGTAATTAAAAAGCCAGAAACAAATTCTAAAATTAGCACTAGACTAGAGTGCCAAAGAGTGGTATGTTGTCGGGTAATTATTGACCAATGTTACGGCCTGTTGTTTCGTTGATCACAAATAGTTACGTACCTACATCTAGAATGGTATTTTTACCAATTTGATGATTTTTCCCCCTTTGTTAAGCCTATGAAACTTACCGAACATTTTCTTGAATATCGTCGTAGCAACGTCCTCTGGAGTAAAATGACAGTTCTTGTCCCCACGTTTCAGCTCATATTTGATTGGTTCCGACTCTCGAATGATCTTGTAGACGCTAGAGCGAATGAGATTCTCTAATTCGACATCTTCTATCTTCTCGTTCATCAATTTTTTGTTGTGGATCACCGTAGACAACGAATTGCGATGGAGACTCAACTTGGCTGATAATCCGACCACCTGAGTGTAGCATTGTAGATTGACATGATTAGATTTGCATGATGAGAAGAATGGCTTTGATGCGTTACAGTTCACTAGTAGGGACCAAACTCCATAATAGGCAGTTACAATTATCTTCGTAATTTATAAAGTAGGCACTCACCGTTTCAGATTCATTGAATGCTACGACAGCTGGAGTGACTCGATCACCTGAGTCGTTAGCAATTACATCTATTCTACCCTCCTGGAAAAGGTCAGAAATTCAAGTTTTTAATCAAACCAGACCATGCGGCTGACAGAATTGAGCACACATTTGTCATGGAAAATCTATGGAAAATCTGAGTAAAAGTGCTAAAATGCAACAATCCACACTGAAATCAAAATACACACTTACGTACGGTCTAAATACAAGAAAAGGTTGACAGATATCGGTTTAACATGATATAATAAAGAATTTAAGTAATTCTAACCTTAAATAGCGCCAGACATGCCGATGTGTTGCCCAAGTGAATGCCGAAAACAGCACTCATTTTGACGAAATAGAGTTAATAAACTAACAGAGTTGAGTGAACGAAGAACGTTGTAAGCTGCAATTTGCGATTTTTTTCTACACGAAGCTCCACGTGTATTTAACTGAAAGAATTTTGAAACAATGTCCCGGTTTATGGCGCACACTCGGGAACGAACTGGGACCCTTCAAGTGGATATGCAGCCAGCCGAAGCTGCACGGCCTTCCAAACGCTGATTTATCGACTCTGTCTGACCTCTTGATTCATCGACTCTGACAATGGCCAGAGACGTCAGTGTAGCGGTAAACTTAAATCGAGTGGCAAGTCAACGTTTTGACCAGGTACGTGCAATGAAATTGCATTTTATTTTTTCAATACAATACAAATGGAAAGTAAACGCCCAAATATCCAGCCATGGAAATTAGAAATGGAATATTATGGGAGGCATAGACATTTATTTATGTCAACGTTGGTTGGATTGCAGGTCCTCGTAGTTTACATTAGAAACGGGTCTACAAGACAACGCTGTTAAAACACCCTCTTATGTTTCAAAAAACTACACAAATAAACACTTTCCGTTACGTTTATCACTGTATACAAAATGTCTGACCACAACCCGGGAATTCATCCCCTTATATAGGGGTATAAGGACTCTAAATAGCTTCCCACGGACTTCTGCCTTTCAATTTGTTTTCACATCTTTAAGGCCGCGGCAATGTCTTTGAATTTTGAAAGGTCATATCCCTTCGTGATAAACAAAAGCCAATACCAACTTTAATAAGCACCCTTTTCCAGAAGAATATTATTTCACCCTCTCGACATCTAATCGACTAATAAAACAAAATGAATGCTGGAAAAATCTTCATGTTCATTCCTCCTTCTTCGAAGCGATGTAAATCAGCTGGTGATCATTTTCTAGACGCCAGTTACGTCAGAGACGGCTGGGCTTCCTGTCCATCCCACGGGAAAAGGTCCACCTGGCCGCGAACGTGGTCCACCTGGAGTTTGGGCGCGTGTCCAAAATCTACAGTTCATTCCCGAGATAGAGGCTGAACCGGGGTACAGACGCTTCATGTAAAATTACTAGCAAACGCTGGGATGAACACCGTTTGCGAAATTACATGCTAGTATTAAAACTTATTTTTCTGCAGCAATCACCGTTTTTTCACATTTTTGTTTTGCGAATTGTATGACAGAACATTAAAAGAATTCGACTAGGGGTGTCCTTATACAAAAATCTAGTTCCAGTTTACATGCATTTTATAATATAACACCAAAAGATTAAGAAAATTTGTGAATTGAAATGCACTTTTTAGTTGGTAATCGTTATATTAAGGTGGGGGGAGGGGCAACTGGGAAAACCCACCCGATTTGAAGTTTATTTTAATTACTGCAGCTAAACTATAAG
>QKMV01003275.1:0-11705 GCA_003287335.1 Lednia tumana
ACATACACATACACATACACATACACATACACATACACATACACATACACATACACATACACATACACATACACATAGGTACGCGTCCTTACCACAATGAGCTAGAAGTCAAAATTTACGTGGAGGGCTCATCCACCTTTCCATTATAAGATAAGTCCTTGACGGTGACGCCTTGTATCATGACTTTTCTTGTGTTAAAATAAACAACATATTTTAGTTTGAAATATTTTCAAACAGAGTGAACAATTATCTTACGTCTGCACGTTGTCGATGAACACTTTGTTGACGATCTGGTTGTCGTTCATCAGCTGATTGAAGAAGGCAATCTTCTGAGGTGGAACCATGATGTCCACCTTTCGTCCGGGGCCGGCGACCTCTCCCCAGAAGTTCAACTGAGACGAAATAGATTTTATAGAGATTTTATAAATTCAGAAACGATGTACTACTCTTACGAGTAACGACGTGAAATTAACATTGAAAGCACCAGCGGTATTGCAGTCATATTATGTTGAAGCATTCATTGCAAAATTCAAATAATTTTTGGTCGTTCCTGGTCTACCCTGGCTGTTGCCAAAAATCTTGATGATGATCATGAAGGTATGAATTCAGTTTCTCCACTGACTGCCGTAAAGCTCCCATACGTTACACTGGTAAGTATTTCTATATTGTCAATATTGATTTTGAGGGTACTTGGTTTAGGCTCGTGGTGTCTGTTACTTTGGTTGAGGAAAACGTAAAAAGCTTTACGCTTAAAGCTTCCCCTTGCGTGGTGTGTGTGAATTGAAGACTCTTGAGGGTGGATGGCTAGAGATTGGCACAACTCACTCCATCGGGGTTTCTCTGCAGCGAGCGGAGAACGGCGATCTGTTCCTCCGAAGTCGGCACCACGCTGAACACCTTGTAGTTGTCAAAGCGAGCCTTCTCGGCGGTCACCAAGACAACCGCAGCCAAACAGGCCACCAACACGAGTACTCGAGTCATCCTGGGGGTTTTTGCATTGGAAGAAAGCGTTATATTTGTGTGAAGAGCAGGTCATTTTCTCATTTGAATATGCTGTGGGGATTTTGTATACGTATTTAATATGTATATAAATAATTCCATGGGTTTAAAATTGAAAGTGGTACCTAAATGAGATATAAAACGTCATGCAAACTATGTTACCCTGCTTAGTCCATGAAGCATAATCTGTATTTTGCCTTGGTACGTTTAAATGGTAGCAAGTGCTTTTTAAAAAACCGTAGTGAACATTAGTGATCTTTAAGATTAGGTTTAAACTTGAGATGAACCTTTCGTAAGAGAAAATCTATAGCATCGAGACTCACCTGAACTACTAACCTAGCAGTGATAAGTTTGCGATACACATAAGTACTTTTATACATACTGTCTGCTATCTTCAGTAGAAAGGAGTTAGATTACGAAAATAATCTAAACAAAACCAGTATGGTTTTTTCAACCATACGCACACATAGTGTGGTTATCACCTCCTACTCACAACAAATTCAGGCACTCCAGAATCTTGTCAACTCATTCCGTATTCAAACTTGTGATATGAAATTCACGTAATCTTAGTTATCTTTAAAAATAAACAGAATACGTGTGATATTATTTTGTATGATCATCCACGTTTAAGAATTCTTTGCATGAATAACAATTAATTCGTTCGAATCAATCAGACAGAAGAATTATGTGATTTTCCGTCTGAAGAGTTTGTTTGGAGTACGTCAGGTCTATGGGACAGTACATAATACGTCTACACTCTAAAAATGGGTATCTTACTTTAAGACACTCCTATGTCTTAATCGATGCATCCTATTTGAAGACACAGTAATTCGTCTTAAAATAAGGTGCGTGCGACTTAAATTAACTCGCATTTCGCGCCTTCAACTATACTTGAAAAATGAGTGTCTAATGTTGGGACTTATACGATGCACCCGTGTTGAAAACGCTAAATTTTGCTTGATACAAGTCAAACGCATCTTATATTAAGACGCATGAGTGTGTCTTCAAGTAGGACGCATCGATTAAGACACAAAAGTGTCTTAAAGTAAGATACTATTTTTTAAAGTGTACACTACACCATAATAGAATTGTGAAAGGTACAATCAAATTGAAACAATGTAAGTTGAGCTTTAGAGCGTTATATTTTTAATTAAATATCCATTCATTAACATCGCTGAACAAAATATTAAGCGGTCATCTTGCCGAGACTAGACTATTTTCTCTTCTTCGTTTCAGCGAGTACATCACTGAGGATGCTGACGACGGCGTCAAGAGTCTCCTGTCCTGTCGGGATGATCTGCTCTGCCGGCAGGATGAAGCCGTTCTTGCCCTGGTCTCTCAGCTCCATCGCGAGGACGACGTCCGTGTCATAGGTGCCCTTCACCCAGTCCACGCTGCCGCCGCTGGCCGGGTCTAGAGTGCACGTCAACGTCAAGAGGCTTCTCTTAGTTGATTAAACTTTTTTCAAATTAGAAACAGTTATATAATCTTAAAATCTTTCAACTTCAGTCTCCTTCAACCTTCAACGACCCTTAACTCAACCCTTTCAATCATTTAATGAGGGAATAATGTCCTGTGTCAAATAATTGAACTAACTCATTAATCGAGCTTTTAGGAGACATAAATCTAATTTGGTTATATATTTAGTCGTGACAGTGTCAATCCACTTTTTTTCTTGAGCCTTTTGCAGTCATTTGTAAATAACTGTTCAAGGGTTAATGAATGACAAATAATATGGGCTTCAAAATTTCCAAGCACTTATGACCTAAAACTGCTAAGCGTTGATGTCAGACCCTAATATTGGATTCAATGAAAACCAGGCTTAAATTTTTATCTTCTGCATGGAAATAAGTAAATCAGCAAATGTATTGTCATGAATCCGTCGTGGGTTGACGATTTTAGGGGCAGCTGATGTGGCGTCAGCAGGAATGCTGAGGCACAACTAGCGCTAGTCGGCGATGGACAGTGAACTCCTCGCCTGCAAAAAGCCGGCATCGAGAGGAATTGGCACGATCGAGTTAGTGAGTAAAAATTTTATAAAAAACCATCGGCTGCCGGGCGTACTCATTTCCTGTGAATAAACGAGATCCATCCCCAACTGCTGCTACCTATCTCTGCAGCGCTCCACAACAGCAGGGTCCTCATAAATATTCCCCGTTCCCAAAATATAAGTAAAGCAGTACTTACACATGATTTCGGCTATGTTTCCAACATTATATTTGGTACCAAACCTCTGGGCCAGAGCAACGGCGGCCTTCTGCCCAATCGCCTCCTGAAACGTGCGAGAATCGTCTGATTATCTCATTTGTTTTCCCAAAAAGAGTACCAGTATACTAGCTTTTTGTGTTTTTCTTACATGTTGGGCCAAATCGGGGATGACAGGGGAGGCAATACCGTACGGGATCAGGATGTCCTGAGCGTAACTATGGAGAGCAAGGTACACGTTCAACTTGTCGGCGATGGTGGTGATGTACTCCGACAGAGTCCTGGTTTCGATTTCGGAGAAGGCAGCACTCCCAGCATAAGTGTCATAACAGGGAACATCGCTGGATCCTCCCTCTGCCAGCCAAAAAGAACAAATATTCAGCCAATTGGTTCTCTTTAACCTTCTTGGATGCGTCTCTCAACATTTCAACAACTACCGCACAGATTAGAATGAAAGTTTGTTTTTACCGAACCAGTGGAAACCCCAATTCCTGTTGGGATCAGCTCCAAAGCACAGTCCTCCTAGACTGGGACTCCTGGTTTTGCGCCACATTCGGTCCTGCAGATCAACATGGACATTGAAATAAAAACAGTTTATCTATTTTAACGATTCTGATTCGCTAGGGATTTTCCGATAAGCATCTTGCATATAGCTCACCGTAGTTTGGGTGTACTCATAACCGTCGGGGTTGACGCTCGGGAAGACGTACCAGTCGAACGCCTCGACGATCTCACGCACCTGCGTGTCGTTGCTGGTCAAAACCTCGTTCAGAATAAACGTGGCCGTCGCAGGGGCGATCCATTCGCGAGCGTGGATTCCTGGACAATTTGTTTTGTGATGCTCGATGGGTTGCTTTGATCTAAAACTTTTTAAACGCTCAGCAAAAATTAATGAACAAAATTTCTCAAACAACAACAATAACCTTGAGGTTTAACTTGTGTTCCAGCAAAAATTTCGGAGACAATATACTTACCATCGCTGACACGTCTTTTAGTGTCATGAAGTCAGATGTTCTTTGATATTAATCGATAACTACAGTATTATGTTGAAAGTGTCTTGCCTGCTTCAATGAACATTCCTGGATTTCCTTTCTTGAATGAAACTTTAACGCCTTGGATTTCCTTCCCCTCGTAGGATTGTCCACCGACTACGACAGTCACTTGCGGATAGATCGCCGCCAAAGAGTCCAGCCAATCGTAGATCTAGACAAAGTCTCTCATCAAAGCACAGATTTTGAGGATACGTTTGAGATAAGACGTATGTATACGTATGCTTGATGTCTTACCGTATCTAGTCCATAGTAATTTGTCCATCCGAAAGCCTTCTGATCAGAGTTGCGGTTCTCTTCGTCAATACGCCTGCAAGAGATAACATGTCAAGCATACCACAAATAATATTCGTTTTCAAAAAAACTATTGATTAACTGGGTTAATTAACAGTTTTTTTGATAACTAGTGCTGAAATTAGACAGAGTTGACATGAGTCTTAGAAATTTAATAATACGGTCGTTAACTCCGGATTTAGATCTTGATGGGTATAGATTTGATTTAGACATAGTCTAGTAATAGTATCTAAAATGATTACGAATCCCGTACCGATAAATAATTTCCAAATTCCTAACCAATATTTGAAGAAAACTCCCATTGTGTTAATGAATATCTTACGTCTGCAAGTCGCTAATGAACACTTCGTTGAAAATCTGGTTGTCTTTCATCAGCTGTTTGAAGAAGGGCATCATGTGCGGAGGAACCATAATGTCCACCTTTCGGCCAATTCCAGATACGTCTCTCCAGAAGCTCAACTGAAACGAATCGTATTTCATGCGTCAAATTTCATTTTTCTGGACTCCACGTTTCTCATCCATAATATTCCCGACATTGAGGTGCTATCAGCGTGGCTACAACCAATACGGTGGAGATTTTTATATAAAGAGGAAATTAGTCAAGGATACAAATTTAAAGCCATTTTCACGGCTAGTATTAATTTGAACCAGTCCTCGAGTTGACGTGCCGACAAAAAACCTTGCGCAGTTAACCAAACCAACGACGCCAGTGAAACCTTAAAAATATTTGTTGTCGTTTTTTGCTTGGCTGAGGAATGGTCGTGTTTAATAACCCAATGTTTTCTACGACTACAATTCATGCTGATAGATAGGTTCTTTCCGTAGTATAAGTTTAAACCCGTTCCTGGAGAGATTGTTAGAGATTGACGCAACTCACTCCATCGGGGTTCCTCTGCAGCGAGAGGAGAACGGCGACCTGTTTCTCTGAAGTCGGCACCACGCTGAACACCTTGTAGTTGTCAAAGCGAGCCTTCTCGGCGGTCACCAAGACAACCGCAGCCAAACAGGCCACCAACACGAGTACTCGAGTCATCGTGAGGACGTGTTGTGAGTTCAGCATAATTAGGTTCTGAATATCCAAGGAGGGCCACTTTGTGTATCTATTGGGGAAGCTTCAAATAATTCATTGGAAAAACTTAAGTGGGAGCGAACTAGGAAGTGTGTTAAGTGTTTATTTGTAATCGGCATCGTTTGATTTTGCTGATTTTATGAGCAGATTAAATTAAATTAAAATTAAATAGAATGATATAGAGAGAGTGAACAGCGCGCTGAAATCATAAATCATATTCGATGTATTTCTTGTGGTAACAATAACCGAATGTACTACCAAAGCGCAAGTTTATTAATTAACTGCAATTAAAATAACTTCGCAGTGCGTTTTGAGGAGCTACACGCAGGTAAAGTTAAAACAATTTCCTCTTAGATCAGGCTTCAGCTGACGAATGAATCTTTCCTCAGAGCAAATGTCTGAAAATCGTGATGAATAACTGGTCACTCACCTAAACAATAAAAGTTGAAGTGACAAGCAGAAGACCTCCACCACGCGCTTTTATACTTTAACTTGTATTATCTGAAATTGAGATGAGTTATTGTTTCGAAATATAATAAATGAACAATGCAAGTGTAAGTATAAACTGTAACCATGTGCTTACATCATATTACCTCCTAAACAACAACATAAAACGAACAGATACAATCAGATGTACTATCCAATTAGTTGTCGACTCATTCAAAAGGTTGTAAATGAAGTATATCATCACTTTTGCTCACAGCAGACGGTAAAATATCAGTTCCATTCTTATTTTTATGAAAATTCGCTTATCTTTAAAAAACGGTGTTGTCAATCATTTCAAGTATTACTTACAAATGACATTTAATCTATCGGAGAAGATTTGTAATTTTCTTCAGGGACTAACATGGTCATGCAGTGCTTAATTAATGCGTAAGCTTCCGGAAGCTTCACCCACGTTCCCTTGTTTGAAGTTAAGCGAAGTTTACCTTAGTTTAGCTATCGTTTTAAGTTATTTCCTAAACTATCTATTTCGTCTTAATTTTATGGAAGAATAACTACAACTACAATTATTGAAGATTCTTCACGTCAAAATTAGTCGTTTAAATAGCTTTATAATTGTAATCCTTGTCAACTACAATTCTTTCTCGTGGTTAACTAAAATAATATAGCAACACTCTTATGTGCGTACGTTAGCGCTCTTGCAGAACAATGCAGCTTCTTTTTTGCTACCATTTTTAACAAACTTATCGATTTTGCCACTTTTTTCGATGTATAGGCAACTATTTCAATATATTGTAATGATTGCAACCCTGCTCATGGTGTGAGACGTAAGTTATTCGTTGCTTTATTGCAATGGTCTACACGAGCAGATCGTTTTGTCATGTTTCGAAAAAAAATTATGAGCTTACGCAAGCAATAAATAAAGTATTTTTGTGATTCGGTCACAGTTTTTCATAACCCCGCCAATTTTCTTCATCGGACATACATCGTATACACATATAGGACTTATAGAAACAGTGCGACTAGAGAGAGTTCACTTCTTGAAGTCGGCGGGCCCATCATTGAGGATGCTGACGACGGCGTCCAGAGTCTCCTGCCCCGTCGGGATGATCTGCTCTGCTGGCAAGATGAAGCCTTCTCTTCCGGTGCCAAATCTGGGCCTCAGTTCGAAAGCTAAGGTGACGTCGATGTCGTAACTTCCCTTCACCAATTCTAAGCTGCTACCGCTCGCCATGCGGGGGGGGGGGGGGGGGGGGGGGGGGGGTTCACGTCAAGAGGTTACCGTCATTTCATTCTCAGAAGATTTTACTGAATAATACTAATGTTTTTATTGAATTGGGTATGTTCGTATGAAGATTGTTAGCGTTTAATATTTGAAACTGACACTTTTATCATATATACCTTGTATCCTACACCCATGTGTTTAGGTCAATGATGAATACATTTTAAACAGTCCAATTACACTTTGGTCATAATTAAATGGAGGAAAGCGTACAGGTGATTTTCCTTACTACATTAAGTGGAGAAGATGTAACCATAAAAAGGTAACAACGATAGGTTGTGACCAGCCATTCACTTTTCTAGAAGGGAATCCTGAGAAAATCTGAACGGCAGATTGCTATCCTTCTCAATTAACCGTCCGCTGGCACGTAGCAAGTTTTATATTTATTCTGTGTGATGATTATCCAGCGTCATTAAGTTGAAATCGTCATATGACCAAGTATATCTGTTTACAAAACCCAATATTGGTGTATGACTAAACCGTATAAACAAATACATTTATTGCCTTTTCTGGAAACGAAGACAATCAGATGTCAAATTTCAAAAGGATTTCAAAATAAACTCGTAATAGGAAATTAAATAAAGGTAAGAGTAGTATATACTTCGCAGTACACCTAATTATTATGGATGTGAATTACTCATTGCTTAACTCATAACTCATAACTCATGGAAGAACTCATTAAGAAGAAGACACGAGTCTAAAGAAATTAATAACTCATTGGTAGGTTCACATAAAACATATTGGCCTCTCATTCCAAATGCAGGTAATGAACCATGTCAATTACCATCAGGCGCGCGGTTCTGGAAACGAAAAAAACTGTCTTCAATTTTTAGGAATTTTTGTGCAGCCCAATTAGTAACTTTTGTGTTTTTATTTCACGCAGCTTGCCGGGTGCACAACACAACTAAAACTAACACTGGGATCTGGAGTCTGTGGACTTGGCCGATAATTGTAAATGACTTTTATTTTCAGTTGCAATCGAAAAAAACAAGGTAAGTCTGTGATACGGTCACATTTTTATTTCCCACCATTTTGCCACATCACTGGACGGTCTACACAGCGTTTGGGATTAGACAGTTCACTTGTTGATGATGGCTAGCGTGTCAGTGAGGATGCTGACGACGGCATCCAGAGTCTCCTGTCCGGTAGGGATGATCTGCGCCGCCGGGAGGACGAAGCCGTTGGCTCCTCTGTCTCTCAGCTCGAACGTGAAAGTGACATCCGTGTCAAAGGTTCCTTTCACCCAGTCCGTGCTGCCACCGCTCGCCACGTCTAGGGTGAACGTCCACGGCAAGAGGTTAGCGTAATATTGGTGTACAGAATGGACAAGTTGAAAGAGTTTGGAGCAACTCAGTGTCGGACTGCCCCACCAAGGTGCGTGTTTAGAAAACAGGTGCATCCGAAAAGCATCAGGAACTCCCAACAGCACAGAATGAGAATGTTTCGGCAAGCCAAACTGGCCGCGCGGCAGTGCGGTGTTTATACTCTGAAATGAACCGTTCTGAAACAGCTTGGTGGTCGCGTTGGTAGTGCAAGCCATTTCCATCAAAGTCGAATAAGGTGTCTAATGAGCCAATGGGGCTGTATGCATGCTAAGAAGAGAGACGCGTACGAGCAAGAGAGCAATGAATTGATTTTCGGAGACATCTGTGTTCTAAATACGCCATTGGGATACAAGGAAATTTCCCGCAAAGCCCTCATATAAGCAAGAGGACATATCGTGAATTGGTTCAATAAATTAAGATCATTAACACATCGAACTCATATGAGCTTATAAGTCGTCAATGAAAGATACGAAGGTACCCCGACGTAATAGGTAACAGCTCGGAGAGCCTATGGAGGCTATTAATTATTTCATTCACCAAGCCGAGGGAACCGTTTTAAAAATTTGTTTTTAGACTCCTCGCCACCCCCTGGCCCCAATTTGACTTTTTGCCTTAGAGACTCAATCTAGACCAACACTGGAGTAACCGTTGATCCAAAAACCGGATACGTGCAAAATTACTGGCCCAGTCTTGAAATAGGTGAGGGATTGAGTATTTTGACAGTGAAACGTCTAAATGAAGTTCTTAGTACCATTGCTTCAATAGGCGCGTTAATAATTTCACAGCCAGCCACTGTATCTTTTTGGCTGAAGCCAAGGTGAAACAAGTTAACAACCTGTTAGCTTCGCAACCGACTACTGCAAATCTGGTTCTGAGCATTTTGAAACCCGTTTTTTGTCGTATTTTGTCGTTTTGTGTCGTGCTAGGGTCGGATACCTAATTTTTGTAGTACGTGTGAAGCTCGAAACCTTCTTTAACCTTCTGGAACCTTCGAACCCCCCCTTTCCCCCACCCCGCCCCCCGGATCTAAAACAGCTTAGGGCCGGTTTTTCAGTCTAACATATGCCTTAATTTTTTTGCTATAGGTTTGTTAGGTCCTAAAAGGCACGTTGAATAACCGACCCTCAGATCAGAAGATTGAACTAGCAATGCGATATGCATGCGATTTTGCCCTAGTCAGGACATGCACACCAAATGGCGCTCAAATAAATTATCAAACGCTTAATCAATATTAACATTTTTCAAAGTAATACTTACAGAGCAAATCGACGATGTTTCCTGCGACATAACTGGTTCCAAACCTCTTGGCGATAGCGGTGACTGCCCTGTTTCCAATAGCCATCTAAAAAATGAAATATGAGCCCGATTATTCCAGTTCTAACTTCGAAAAGAGTAGGTATCAAATATCAATGCGTCCGTAAAGTGCGTTTCTCACGTGTTGAGCCATATCGGGGATAACGGGGGAGTTGAGACCGTACGGGATCAAGATGTACTGGCTGTAACTGTGCATGCCGAGGTAAATGTTCAACTTGTTGGCGATGGTCGAGATGTACTGCGAGAGAGTCCTGGTTTCGACTTCAGAGAAAGCGGCAGTCCCGGCGTAAGTGTCAGAGCAGGGAGAGCTGCTGGATCCTCCCTCTGCGAAGCAAAAATAACGTGTGGTTAAAAAATATTTATTTTTGATCCGTCCGCTAGAATGTTGCATTTTATTTTTCCCTTTGCATTTTAGGCTAGAGATACTTACAAATATCTTTCATGATATTGGACTTATCTAAACAGTGAAAAATTAAGAAAAATCTACCGTTAAAACACAGTTAAATATTTCCCCTGCCATCAACATCATACAGAGCATTATTCCCAAATAGCTTTTAACAATTTGCCTAAAAGTTTTCAACTAGTCCATACGTTTTATACCACCCTGGGTCAAAATGTAATCAAAACGTAATCAAAATGGGAAATCAAAACGTTCCGGTTATGAAAAACCTCGAGTTAGATTTAAATACGAATAATTTTCTCTTTGTAAAACTTAAATATTTCTTAAAATATCGGGGCAATCGATACTAAGCTATCATGCAAAAATAGCGTTACGGTTCTACTCTGAGAACTTCTGTTTTTATTATTAATGTGACGTGTCCCCAAAAGTTTGACGTTAATGCCGAAATCTTCTCACATTTCCCCCAACGTAGAGTTAAAGTTTGTTTTTACCAAACCAGTGGAAGCCCCAGTTCCTGTTGGGATCAGCTCCAAAGCAGACTCCTCCTGGGCCCGGGCTCCTGGTCTTGCGCCAAAGTCGGTCCTGAAGATAATACAAATACTGTTGGTGTAGGAAGTTGATCATTTGTTTGATTTGTTTAGAGTTTTTTCGGAAACTGCAAGCTATATGGCGTTACCACGAATCGGAACCAGAAATATCGTTTAGCGACCATATTCTCTAGATTTTATTTATTTTTCATCAGTAATATACATGCAACTTGCCGTAATATTCGTTTTAAGCCGTAAAATAAGTCGAACTTGCCAGTTTGACACGAAATCAACAAAACTATTGAACTCTTTTGTCAAAAAAGTCTGTACTTTTCTTAAAAAGTCTTCTCGTTCTCTATGCTTCATAAACTGTCAAGTAAGGCTCGAAAGAGCTTCGCTCCAGCATCGAGCTTCTAAACCACTTGTGATCGCTTCTTAGGGCTGTACTTGCTATGGCTGCACGCTGTAATAATAGCCGCTATACGATTTTGTCTTTTTTAGATTCGTTGTCTCACTTGCAGTCTGCAGTTTCAGCTCAGATCTAGGGATATAAGCTCCATGGTTGTACCATGCAGGTACTCGTGTGACCAACCAGCCTGTCATTCAATTTTTTGGCCTAAAAACTGTATTGGGTGTCCAAATAACGATTCACAAACTGGCAAGTGTATGCTAAGTAAAATCTCTAAAACTTTCCTCACGTTTTGCAAGCTATTGTTTACTTTATTACATTTTTGAGACTCATATCTCCTGACTAATTTCAGCACTATAGTTTTTAAAAAAACTGTTAATAACTGGGT
>QKMV01003276.1:0-11705 GCA_003287335.1 Lednia tumana
ATTGTTTATTATTCTTATCAATCTTATTATTAGCCCGTGACTGTGCCGTTCAGCTGTTTTAATGACTAAAGGACAATAAATAGTAGAGTCAACGAAACTGCCGGCAGATTATGCTGAGATGGCCAAGCAAAAGGTTACGACTGGAATGAATGACCTACTTGATAAACCCGCGTGATACGTACCGAACTCTGCCTTAGCCAAGTCAATCGAAACTTGACTACACATCAAGTCATTAAGAACTTATGAAGTGCTTAGCCTCTTTAACTGTACCTGAAAGCTGGAATGGGAAACCCTTGGACCATGCATGTCAAGATGGTGTTTCCATTAATAAATGATGTAGCTTTTACCCCCATAAACTGTCCATCTTTCATTTTTGGTGCCACACTTGTTGTAGGCTCTGAAACCATAAAATAGCTCCGTCTGCCTCTGTACCTCCACCTGCTCCGTACTGCCGTGAGTGTATTTTTTACCTGAATAATGGGGCTGGGTAGCCCTGTGCTGCACAAAGCAGGGATATCGTGCTTCCTTGCGCTACATTTTTTTTTACGCTTCCTACTTCCTTATCTTTAACCTGTGGCGAGAGGCTTGTTTGAGGCTCTGCAAGCAAAACAACGTTTTGCAATGAGAGACAAGGTTTTCCTTTGGGTAAGGTACCTGAGCACAGTTAGATCGAGCAGAATTCAGCATTTGCCATAAGCAGAGGAGAGCACGAAATTGACTAGGAGGAACAAATGGATGAAATTATAAATGAAATAAAATTAAAAATCTTAATCCCTATAAGTCTTACCTAGCTGCAGACATGCAAGACAGGTTTCTTAGTTTCTCCCCTATACTAATGCATAAATATAAAATGTCGTTGCATATTAACCTGTAGAGAGGCACGGGGTTCGCCTGCGCATCACACGGCAGAACTATGGGTTGGTCTATCAGTCCCACTACATTGTCGAATTTAGACTTGGGGGGGAGCCGAGGAGGGGTGCTCCCAATTGGTTCTAAAACCCAAGACAAACCATTGATGCTGCCAATTCCACTCATTTGATGTTACATGTCATCCAACTCCGAGCAATAGCAACGTTCCTCCCATTTTTACTCACATGTGTTGCAGATTACGAGAAAAAGCGAATATGCGAGAATGGTAATCAGAATTTAAGAGGCTGACTGAAACTAACCGTGAGCTGGGGAGTGGATGAGCTTGTGCCAAGCACAAGAGTGCGATTGCTTTCTTAATTGGCTTCTCCAGGATGGTGACTTTAGAAGTGGGAGACACTCGAGGAGCAGTGCTACTGACTGGCTCTGATAATGACAATACATACGTATGTGATATAGCGATCGGATTACCTGAATATCAACACCGACAGTTCCGAGAGTTCGCTTCAAAAACATCTGTTTTTGCAGATTTGGAGTACATTTTGATAGACATAACTGGACTTAGGCTTTGGAACCAAGGATGGGTAAAATCTATTTCTCACCTAATTGATGGTACAGGGTAGCCCTGGGCTTGACAAAGTAAGCCGAAACCTTGACCAAGATGTCTCTTAAATGATAAACTCTGTACATCAGAAGAAAACTTGGGAGCTTTTGTACCGACAGGTTCTAAAAGAACAAAGATTACAACTTAGACATGCTAAATGAAAATTACCTAAATGAAGGAACTGGGTACCCTTGGGCTTGACAAAGAAGACCAAATCCTTGAGCAGAATTTCTTTTAAACGAATATACTTCGTTGTCCGTGGGAAACTTTGGTGCTTTCGATCCAACTGGTTCTAGAAGTAGAGCCGACTTCTTAGAGCCACATACCTGAATGATGGAATAGGATACCCCTGGGCTGGACAGAGTAGACCGAATCCACTATCGAAATCGACTACAAACGAGTTACTCTTATCGTAAATAGAGAATTTGGGTGCTCGAGTGCCAACAGGATCTGAATAGAATAATTTGTTAATTTTAGTTGAAAAAAATACTCACTACGCACGACTGATTGCCCAAATGTTGGTTGATACGTAATTTTTTTGTCCCAGAACTTAACTGTTATTGTCCACTGCCATGCTGCCATGCAAAGAGACACATATCCATGGAGGGCGTAACAAGAAGGAAATTTTGGTCTACCAAAGCAGATTTAAAATTACCTGAACGACGGCACGGGAAAGCCTTGAGCAGGACATAACACGGCAAACCCTTGACCGGAGTACTTAACAAAGGAGCTACTTTTAGCTTCCACCGAGAATTTTGGCGCTTTACCGCCAACGGGCTCTGCATCACATCAAAGATGAATGCATTTTTATATACCTAGGTACCTTCTAAAGGATGTTCCATACAAGTACCTACCGTTTGGTTAGAAGTATTGCTCCCAATGTGAATTTTTTCTCAAGACAACATTGTTGCAAAGAAACTTACCTAAATGATGGAACAGGATACCCCTGGGCAGGACATAGAAGAACAATACTCTTTCCAGTGCTTTTGAAATATGAACTGATTTTGGATTCTGTTGAGAAGGAGGGTGCTTTTGTTCCCACAGGTTCTGGACAGATTCAAGAAAAAAATGAAAGATAGTTAAAATCAGGGTCTTACCAGAATGCCAGGACAGGAAGCTTTTTGGGCATCACAAAGAGAAAAAATTTGATCTCTTGAAAACGTTGAATAGATTTTGCAATGCAACTTACCTGAAAGAAGGGACAGGATAGCCCTGGGCAGGACATAGAAGAACAATACTCTTTCCAGTGCTTTTGAAATATGAACTGGTTTTTGATTCTGTTGAGAAGGAGGGTGCTTTTGTTCCCACAGGTTCTGGACAGATTCAAGGAAAACAAAATTAACCCTAAAAAACTTGTGATCTTACCGAAACGATGGAACAGGGAAGCTTTGTGCTTGACAAAGAAGAGAAAAACTTTGACCCTCAGTCCGTGAAAACCAACTTCCTTTCATATCGCTGGAGAATGTTGGCCTTTTCATACCCACAGGTTCTGCGTGACAATAACTTGATTTGTAAATTAAATCTCTTTGGTACACATTGATAGTCACTACGGGATTTCTGGAGGTATTGGAGAGTCAGTCAGTTTGCCCATGTTGTTGACAGAAGAGAATGTTTGAAGAATTCCATCAACTGCTTACCTAAATGTTGGAGTAGGATTCCTCAGTTGTCACTGCACCCACGGCTATAAAAACTAGTAATAATTGCATCCCTCTAAAGAAAATGGTAAAAAGAACTAACCGAAAGCTAGGAACGGGATATCCTTGAGCCTGACAAAGTAGCCATAATTCCTTCCCACTTTGTCGGTGAATAAAGTCGAACTTAGCAGTAGATGGAATCCGTGGAGCAGTGCTACTGACCGGTTCTGATGTTTGCGGCAGATCAAACAACACTTTTAAACAGGTGGTCTTACCTAAACGATGGAACTGGGAACCCTTGAGCTGGGCATATCAGCGTAAAACTACGGCCAACAATAGCAACGTAGCCGCGACTGGTTTCTACTGTCGAGAATTTCGGTATAGAACTGCCGACTGGCTCTGATCAAGAGCCCAAGGAAGAAATAAGATGGGAACAGTTAAACCCAAATCCAGTGATCAACTTGGTAAATAAAAGCAAGAAATGTAAAAAAAGGCTACTTCTACAAAAGAGTCACACCAAAAGCCATTGTAACCAAATAAAATGTTTCAAACCCCAAGCTTCTAAGAATACTGTATAAAAGAATTAAAATAAAAAGCAGCTGCTTACCTAAATAAAGGGATAGGAAACCCTTGCGCTGGGCACAACAAAGCAAGACCTTGCTTTTCTTCAATTAAATACCGACGCAATTTATCGGCCGATGGCACTTGAGGACTAGCACCGCCGACTGGCTCTAAAGAATGCAATACTGAATGCTAATGACTAGAAGATGAATTATGGCATTAAAAAAATAATGCACCTACCTATAAGATGGGACAGGAAACCCTTGTGCTGGACATAATAATGTTATACTTTGGGTAATTTGTGCCAAATTTCCCCGTATTCTCTCAGTAATTGGAATATTGGGTGCTGAACTGCCGACAGGTTCTAGTTAATGAGAAATAAAAGGTGATTTTTAAATTAGTAATGGAAACCCTAGAGTTGGGCAAGGTATTATGCTTCATTAATGAATTTTTCCTTTCGACGGGTTGTTAATAGTACAGGCGTCTAATGCTTGGGATAAGAAGCGGTTGGAGAAGAAAGGAATTGCAATTATGAGTCTTACCTTATCAAGCTGGATTGTAAGAACCGACCTTGCTCAAATAGGTATCTAATGTTGGTATCCAAAGTTATTTCCACAGAAGCTCACTTACCGGAAAATTGGGACTGGATATCCCTGAGCTGGGCACAGTAACGTGGAACTCTGCGTTACGACTGACGTGAACCATCTAATCTTATCCTGGGTCGGAAATTTTGGAGCAGCACTTCCCACCGGTTCTAATTTAACGCAGTGGCAACAGCTTGTAAGGTGGTTAATTTTAAAACAACAATCTTACCGAAATGATGGAACAGGAAACCCCTGGGCAGGACAAAGAAGCGTAAAACTCTCGCCAATCTTTTCCGAAAAACTTCTACTCGTATCCATGTTAGGAAATTTAGGACCAGCACTGCCTACAGGTTCTAAAAGTACAACAGACTAGTTTTATTCCATGTTCTTACCGAAATGATGGGACGGGAAACCCCTGAGCAGGGCAAAGGAGCGTAAATCTCTGGCCAATCTTTGACGCAAAACTTCTACTCCTGTCTATGTTAGGAAATTTAGGACTAGAACTGCCTACAGGTTCTACAAATACAACAGGCTAGTTTTAGTCCATATTCTTACCGAAATGATGGGACGGGAAACCCCTGGGCAGGACAAAGAAGTGTAAAACTCTCGCCAATCTTTGCCGCAAAACCTCTACTCGTATCGGTGTTGGGGAATTTAGGACCCGCACTGCCTACCGGTTCTACAAATACAACATGGATTTATTAAATTCTATTTGTTCTTACCTAAAGCCGGGAACAGGAAACCCCTGTGCTGGACAGAGAAGTGTGAAACTGTCTTGAACTTTAGCAGAAAAACCTCGTACTGTGTCCATGTTAGGGAATTTGGGAACAGCACTGCCTACCGGCTCTACAAATACAACAGGTATACAGTTTTTAACCTAGTTGTTCTAGTTCTTCTTACCGGAAAGCTGGGACAGGAAACCCCTGGGCAGGACAGAGAAGTGTGAAACTCTGATTGATTTGAGCAGCAAAACTTCTACTCGTATCCATGTAAGGGAATTTTGGAACTGCACTTCCTACTGGCTCTGATAAAAAAATTGTGAATGTTAAATATTTGGTGAGCAAAGGCATCTGATGTGGGTATAAATCAAATCACAGCACCTGCAGTAAGTGAACAAAGTGATGGGAGATTCGGGACTTAATACCTTCCTAAGGGCCGGTTTTTCAATAGCTGGTTAGATATTTAACCAACCATTAATTCAAAATCAACACTTCTGATTGGATGTTGCTAAGGTAATAACAAGTTAACGGCTTGTTAGTTTCTTAACTGGCTATTGAAAAACTGGCCCTAAGTGGCAGTGCGCTCTTTCATTTTCCGTGCTAGTCAATGCATCGAGTTCGGATTTCAAACCATTTACCTTGACTTTCGATCTCTCTTTGGAGCCAGCTCAGTTTTCATTCCGTCTGATAAAATTTACAGAACTTACCTTAAGGAAGTCTACTTCAATGAACAACAAGCATGACAACTCGACAGGGAAAGGAGAGGAGCGAAGGATTCAACTACGATTTGTTTCTAGTCTCAGCCATTTAAAATCAAATTTTTAAATGAAAGCAAAATTGCAATAAAAGATAAATTTTGAAACTGCCCAATTTGTACAGCAGGGGTACCCTATCCCAACATTCAGGCAACAGTTTTTTAAAATTTATAACGATTAAGAAATGGCGGTTAATAACCTTTGAGCACATATTCTGTGTTCAAAGTTTGTAAGCCAAAAGGAAGTCCTTGCAGTAACTTTCAAATAGAAAATTCACTTTGTAACGTGAGATTGGAACTAAAATTATATCAAGACATTGTCGATCATTATCAGTACTGGCTGAAATCGATTATATTGAAATAAAATTCGAAATTTAAGGCAAGGGTTTCCAAATTATAACAATGTATCGATTCTGTGTCTACATGCAACATAAAGCTCAAATTGAAAGGAAAGGCTATTTCAAATTAGATTGAAAAAAAATCTATATGTGGTCTATATATGTAATAAATTTTAGTTCTGTAAGTAAACCATAGATTTTTTTCGAATGGGGTAAAATGTTTGCCAACTGAATTATGTTTGGTATTGCAAGTGCTTTTATCAATACCACAGCCTATGTAGGTTGTTACTACCAAACGTTAGTCATCCGAGGAATAAAGTAGGTTCTAGTGTGAATGTGATTCATCGATAAGCTGGAGAAGCCGACAACACAAATAATGCGGAGAAGCCTTAAAAGCTCAGTGTAAATAGGAATCTTGGTAAAAGCACTTGATACATAATATTACATAGAGCTTGCCACCCTTTCCTAGAAAATTTGCATGGGTACCTCAATTGATTTGGCAAATAGCTTTAAAAATTTAAAAATGTACCAATAAAACAGAACAGCGATTGCAAAATGTAAAAATTGCAATACGGTTTTTGCACGAAACGACAATTGCATTTTATCTACTTTTATTGGAAAGAGTTTTGTGCCTGGATCATGAAAATGTCTTTATTTTTCTTGTATGTGTTTTTTCAGGCAGAAATCTCAATTTTACAAGTGATAGTCATTTCAAATTTTCAACAAGTGCTGAAAACGGCCTGTGACGTCATGAGGCAGCATATGCGCCTTTCTGACACCTATCCAACCAGTCCGGTGCCCCATGTGACCAGGTGGCAGTGAAAGCAGTCTACCGCAATCATGCATGACGTCATCAGGCAGTAAACATTTTAGCCAGCCGTTTTCGTACGCCCAAAAAAATTCCCAATTTAAAATTGATCATAATTCAGTTTAAATTCATCTTACAAAGTAAGGAAAAAAAGTTGAGCGTTTCAATTTGAAAGAGAACATACAAATTGATTCAAAAATCAAGTGCAAAAACCGTATTGTAGGTTTGTCTTAATGGTAGGTATGGCAAGCCACAGATCAACAATCACAGAACAAAGATCAGAAGTTCAATCAAACTATGATAGAGAAATGGCTGTAGATAACAACGGCATCTTTGTGATTCTAAGATATTATTATTAGGTAGATAGTACTGATCAAAGTTTTGCGATAGTCAACAAATGAAGAGAAATATATCTTTTATAGATGAACAGATGCAATCTTACCTGTAATAACTAATCGTCCCTTCGTTGCACTGAGTCTCGTCTCTCCAGTAAGTCGATGCTTTGTTCGGCATTGGTATGATTTATAACCGTCTTCAGGCCCAACATCTCGAATATGTAATTCTCCCGATGGTAAGACAAGGTATTTGCCATCTGTGTAACAACAAAGCAATGTAAGTGTTGTGGCTAATTAAAGCATATGAATTGATACCAATTGCCAGATTTATAAATATGAATAAAATGAATAAATACATAAATATAATTGTAAATTTTTAGGTAGGCAATGAGGAATATCCCAACATCTAGTTTTCTCTCAAAAATTGACAATGCAAAGTAAAATAATTATTTTCAACCGTGATTTATGATCCTACTTTTTTGGACAGGATGCTACAAAAATTTGGCAATGGCATGAAATCATATTCTTTGGAGACATTTAAATACAGTTCTTTCAACTACCTCATAATATGTTATACAAACAACAATTTTATATCATTGATTTTAAATTGCATGCATTACTTTAGTATACTTTTCATATTTGTATTGATGTCAATTAAACTTTGATAAGAATCCATGCATTAAAATGACTGCCTTTACTTGAACTAGTTGATAAGATTCTTATCTGTATGATTCAAATTCAGGCATTCTTCTTGCAATTATTTGAGAATAGCATTGAGCTCAGTATAATTTAATCAAATAAGTCAAAGGATTGGATATGGAGTTTAATAAAAAATGCGTTCTGTCAGAATTACAGAGGTCTACACCGATTACACCATGTTTATGATGAAAAAATTAGCATTGGCTTTGACGATAATACATATAATTGTGTTTTTAATTTATTGTGAACTCCAAAGCATTTATTTTATGTTATAAATTTAGTGCTGAGAAAGAGAGAATGCATTTCTTAATAAAGTCTCATAGATTTGTCTATGGAGTAATATGGGTTTTGGAGAGGAGTACATAAATGATTGGGTGAACACATATAAGCCATAATCAAAATCAATGAACGTAACGGCAAGCCTGTAAGAACATAAGAATTTAAAGAATTAGTAGGTACCATAAGAATTGTCTTGTAAGGTGATCTCGTTTTGTTCGTTCTCTAGCCAGGTCGAGACGAAGACATAATCGGCTACAAAACTTGGTATATGACATTTTATAATCGCAGTGTTTCCTTTCAGAACGTGCTCATCCATTACGTTCACTTCGTAACGCTGGCTCACAACTAGAAATAATTGTCGTAGCTTGTCAATATCTATTATGAGATATTAACCACAAACATTGTACGATTTGGTACAGCAAGGCTTATCAGACTGGCAACTCATATTTACAAATGTGTGTGAGTGAGAGAAATCTACAAGAGAAAAGCTGCTTATTTTTCCAGAATATTGTCGAAATTCTTTCTCTAATAGTGAGAAATTATAGAAAACGTTGCCAGTATCACATCACTATTTGTAGAAATATGTGAGAAGGTACAATTTGTTAAACCTCGGCTGCTTCAAAAACCAAAATACGCCAACAAAGTTTGAAGTGTGACCCAAACAGAAATTGCCACATTAGTTATTAATGTCACTAATCACAAGTCAGGCATTCCCCTTGAATGGATGGATGATGGCACCATGTCTAAAAGATAGAGAACAGTACTGTTAGCTGATTGAAGGGTTATTCAAAACCAAAAGGTAGGTACGAGGGCTGACAAGGTGACTGATAAGGGAAGGGCTCATTACCGTAGTCATGCTCAGGCGGAAGATATTTGGATCCTTGCGTGTCTTCCCACGAAACTATCTCAACGTTATCCGATACAAACGACGGGATGTTGCATTTGAATATCGCCGAATTACCCTTTATTACAAAAATGTCGTAAACCTGTGCCTCGTAATACTGGTTAACCACTGAAACAATAAATGAAACTCAATGATGAGTAACATTAATTTAAAAAAACACAAACATATAGGAGCCAAAGGGAAGTTCAGATAACTAGACTGGAGAAAATCCTGAAACAGACAATAATATGAACTAGGCACACATTATACTGTAGGGCAGTAGTAATGTTAATTTGGTTGGAACTGAAAAAGAGAAAAATGTTAATGTCCTAGATTTTAAATCTGTAAAAATATAATGTCAGGTGGAAGAGATGAGAATTTGGGAATCCTAAGAAGAAGCTGGACCAATTAGGTGCATGAATCAGGATACTGGATAGAATCAGGGTGTTTTATTTTGGCAGTTAGCGTACCATAGTTGTTGTTAGCCTCAGATGTCGGAGAAAAAGATCCATCTTCCGTAACCCACTCAACTACTTGAATGAAATCAGCAACGAAACTTGGTAGAAGACATTTCAAGACAGCGGTGTTCCCACGCAATACAAACTCGTCTATTACCCGGCTTTGGTAAAATTGATGGACCACTGACAAACGTAGGAAAATAAAAATAGAGTTAATGTCGTGGTTGGGTAAATGTATTACCATAGTCAGAGCCTGGCAAGAATGTGTTCCCCGTGGAGTCGGTCCACAATTCCACAGAAACGAAGTCCGATACGAAACTTGGGACTTCACACTTCATGACAGCTGAATTCCCCCGAATAACGTATTCGTTGTCAGCTTCTGCCTCATAGCTTTGAGAAACAACTGTCGAAATACAAAGATGTTTAACGAGTCTTAGCTGATGCACGATGATATCAACCTCCGTCTAGAAAAGCTGCGACAACACAGCTGAAAGAAAACGCATTTGGAAAGGAAGGAATACGAAGCTGACTAGCATTATTATATTCTTTTTCCTGTACTTATTTTTATTACCATCATTGCTATTGGTGGAAGTGTAAGAGAAAATCTGCCCGTCCTCCCTGACCCACGAGTGGACAGAAACATAATCTGCGACAAAACTTGGAATCTTGCATTTCAGGACAGCGCTATTGCCTCGAATAACGTACTCGTTCTCTCCTTCGGCCACGTAATGTTGGGTAACAACTATATGGGAATGAACAGACATCAAACTTGCAATTAGTTTTGTGCATATGCCAAAGTTTCAAAACCTGTAACAGATTAAGAATACAGCATCAAGCTGCACACGTTTTCTTCTTGATAGCTGCTGAAAAATTATGTCAAACTAAATTAATGGGAAGTGAAGGAAAGTGAGAACAAAAGTAGCCTATCTTTACCATAATCATTTTCAGCAGGACGATAGGTTTCTCCATTATTGTCAATCCAAGAATCAACATGAACAAAATCGGCGACGAATGATGGGATAGAACATTTCAACGCAGCAGTGTTCCCTCGGATTATGTACTCGGCCAAAATTTCAGCCTCGTAAAACTGATTCACCACTGAAAGCCAACATCTCTGTCATTAAACTCTGTTAAAGGGATATGTGATCTGAGGACAGACAGGCCAGGATGTAGCATGGAGGAAGAAGGAGAGGTAACTGTGAGATTTTTTACCATAGTCAGAACTTGGGAGAAAGATAGATCCCTCGCTGCCAACCCAACCATCAACGTGAACAAAATCGGCCACGAAAGATGGTATGTTACATTTGAGAACAGCTGTATTGCCACGGATGACATACTCGGAGACAACTTCTGCTTCGTAGTACTGGTTCACGACTGAAGAACTTAAACTTTTAATTTACATTCTTTTAAAAATAAACAAATGTATAAAACGGCAGTACAGCGTTGATGGGTGTGACGACCTACAGAGAAAATGTAAGCTGCAAAACAGTGGGCCTTTCTGAATTTCTTTTATAGCATTGAGTATGTTGCAAGGACTCAACTAATGAAACTTGGAACGGTTATGCAGCTTACATGTAGATAATATGAAAGAATTAGTTAAGTATGCAGAAAAAGCTAAAGGAAGCCAGGAAAGGGATTAGACTGGGAGTCGTAGGAATATTCACTGGGGTAATGATTACCATGAAGGGAGTTTGGTGTGAACGAATTTCCTGCCTCGTCGAGCCAAGATACTACCGACACGAAATCAGCCACAAAAGATGGTATGCTGCACTTGAGAACGGCTGCATTACCACGAATTACATACTCGTTGTTCACTTCTGACTGGTAAAACTGTTGAACAACTATAGGAAAAAAAGATTAGCTCATATCCATCATTGAAACTGCATACAAATGTAGGTAATCACGTCTTTGTCTTCAAGTGACAAATGTCCAGCTGAAAATAAACAGGAGTGGGAATGTACTTGGATGTGGTTGAGGAAAGTGGAGGAATTGTGAGGAGGACTTTATTCAATATCGATACTCTTTGATATGATTGTAAAACAAAACACTGGAAAGAACTAACTCATCCTCATTTAAATGAACAGAAAAATTAATATTACAAAAAAAAACCAACTACCTCAATTTGTTTAAATTTATTGAAAAATTGTCACAAAAGCTACTTAAATAAACTTTTACCCCCCCC
>QKMV01003277.1:0-11703 GCA_003287335.1 Lednia tumana
TGTGTGTGTGTGTGTGTGTGTGTGTGTGTGTGTGTGTGTGTGTGTGTGTGTGTGTGTGTGTTTGTGTGTGTGTGTGAAAGCGCTGAGCACGCGAACACTTTATGCATCTGTGGATTGCATTTGCACATGTTTCCCCGAGAATCAACGCATACGCCCGAATACGATGGCGCACAGCCGCATACTCGTTCGTACATGTATGCTAGCTGATTGATTGGAAATCGCGCGCATCTAGCAGAGACTGTTTCGGATGTCTTCAATTTCATGCTGACTGCAAAAGAGAATCCCACTTGCAACGGGCCAAGCAGACCGGAATTGAAACATTATAGTAAAATAACTAGGTATAATAACTCGCCTATAAATGCATGTCCCGGTCCGTCTAATGTAAACTAATAAAAACTATCCCTACCTACCTATCTACCTACCTACCTAGTACCTACCACCTATGTTAAGTGTTTATTAATGTGTGTATTTTTTCTCATTGTGTTGTATGTCAAGCAGTTGCATTGCATGCAAGCTATAATGAGATAATCTCTCACCTGCGGATATACTGTTCTATTGTTAGAAAATTAGACACCTTTAATAGATGCATTGGGTGGGTGAAGGTACTTGATTATACAGCTTGGCTGATACAGAACCTGTTTGTAAGCAAGTATGTGTATGAGAGTTTACCATGGTCTACACAGATGATCATCGTATACCTACACTCCAGCACACGATGGTCGTACTGTGTAGGTGTGTGTGTGTGTGTGTGTGTGTGTGTGTGTGTGTGTGTGTTTGTGTTTGTGTGTGTGTGTGTGTGTGTGTTTGTCTGAGTGTGGGATGGAACAGGGAATGGCTTTTACGCGTAAAGATGTGCACGTTAATGGTGATTATTATGGCAGAAATATTGGCATTATCTGAGTGGCATGACACCTGAGTAGGTATATCTATTTCTGTCGTAATTCGTGGCCAGCTGGCCGGCTGGTCAGCACACATTCTGTTCTGGCCACACACATTCAGAGAATACTAAGCAGAAAGCAGAAAGCAGAAAGCAGCGAGCTGCGACTATCTGGCCGAAGTAGAAGGGCACGGCTGGTCCTGCGAATACGATCGGGCCATGAAGCTGTACGTGTACGAAGACTGAAGAGCCCACGTAATCTGATCCTTGTGATTTGTGGAACGCCTGCTTAGCTGCCTGTACGACGTATACGTCCTTGCTGGCCGAAAGGTCGCTAGATTTCTAGGGCATTGCTGTTGAACGTGTTGCAGCCACCAGTGTCAACTGTTGATTTACCTACCTCTCTAAATAAGCGCAATATTATAAGTACTATAATTAAAGCTGGCAATATGCTGAAGCAGAAACTGAATAGAACGCATGGCCCCCCGCCGCTGGGATTTCTCGTGATCCTCGGCCCGTATTCACAACGCGCGGTACTAGAGATATGGCTGTTACTGCAAAGCAATTGAGGGCTAAAGGGTATAAGGGACTTAACACCATTTGTGAACCGGGCCCTAGCGTAGAGTGTAACATATTGCTATACAATAAAAGTGCTAGCAAGATAAACGCGCAGCTTGCAGCGTGATATTCGCGATAAAATGCAAGAGATAGACACGAAACGGGTCCTCGTTCGTTCCTTCTTCATTCCTTCCTCTCGTGCCTGTGTCTTGCTTGCCGAGCTGACGAAGATCAATACCCATGCTATAGTTACCAGTATCCATGGTACCCAGTAGGTACCTAACAGTCCCACTATGCATGGTCGACGCAAGAACGAGCCATTTGTTTGGCATGTTGTCAGTCGTCAGTTGTCAGTTGTCACACATGATTTAATGACACGGACGTATGTTTGCTTTGCAGAGGACAGATGCCAAGTATGCAATCAAGTCGAAACATACGAAAATATACTGGACAACTTTTGCCGCGCAGATTTCGGTAAGTACCTATAGCCTTGTCTGTGTGTGTGTCTGTCTGTTTGTCTGTCCGTCTATCTGTCTGTCTGTGTGTCTGTCTGGCCGGCTGGCTGGCTGACTGGCTGTCTGGCTGTTTGAATGTGTGGCTGTCGCCGAATCGTACGTTGGTCACAATTAGTAGCAAATGGCAACGACGTCAGCTCACCCCACCCAGCTGTACAAATAGTGCGTCTGCCGATTTCGCTAGAACAGCCGAATGGCGATTCACTTATTTGCTATAACTTCGCCTTATAAGCATAACCTACCCACTCTAATCGGCAACTGGTGCGGTCGATGACGATGAATGATAAATGATGAATGATGACCGAGCTCTGTGATGATAATATGATTGATGAGTGATGACTGTCAGTGTCACACGGCGTTAACTGAGAATATCAATACATATGGAAATACATACTATTGGTACAAATACGATACGATACAATATGTATAATACTTATACTCGAATTGTAATTTCCAGCCGTAAGGACGAAGATCCGACGAGCTCGCAAAACGAAGCTCACTTGCAAGAAGGGGAAGGTATTGAAAGGTGGCGGCGAAATGATGCGCCTACTTCGTCGCCCTGTCTTCAACATGCAGGCCCCGGACTCATGCTGCGAGGACAAGATCCGAAACACCGGTGACGTCAGCGTCGACGTGTACCTAATCATGGGATATCGCAGAGATGGCAAACTTATACCTAGCTTCATAATGCCATGGGGTAAGCGCTCCAAGGTACGGTGCTGCACCATTCGGCATTCATCATCATCATTGCACTCTTTTAGTCGTCATTGCAGTGAGTGCAGTTGCACTGTTGCCCTTGGGCTTTGGCTGATACGCGTGCATTCGTGTGTGTTGCAGCCTTTCAAGCGAGCAGTGCGCATGTTCAAAAAACTGAACTGCACCGACCCGAAGCTGGTGTCCCATTCCGTGATGGGAAACGCATTCTCCAGTACGTCCGCCCCCGTCACCCCCGCGCTGGATTTCGCGGCCTTTGCGGCGTCCAACAACGAGCGCCCCAAGCGAGGAAGGTCCAAGGGGCCCTTGGGGGCGAAAGGAGTGAATGGCGGCAAAGGGCCGAAGAAAGGAGGCAAAGAAAGGAAGTCCATGTCCACAACGCCGTGGCCCGGAGCTGCGCTGCAGTCGCGCAGCCACGTGCGCACGCCGTGATGGCACACACACTGCGCAGCCATTGGGCAGCTAATTTTCCTCGACGCTCGATCAACAACGCGCTTTTGCGTCGCGTGTGCGGTGTGGAAATCAGTGCAGTGTGCAAAGTGTTTCATTTTTACTTTTCGTTCTGTTTCGTTTCGGCTCTGTTTGGATCTGACAGCTGTGATTGCTTGTGTCCGTTGGCCGTTGAAAGCATGAAGCAAATGCCGACTCTTTTCTTGGACGACGACTTCAACGCGGACAGAATCTTACAGATGTTTCGGAGAAGACGGACAGGAGTTTGCAGCACGTCAATGCAAGCTGAGATTTGCATGCGCAACTGCAGCCTCTCAAAAACCTGTCTCAATGACATCGCTGCAAGTGCAACTGTAAGCGCAAGTGCAAGTGCAAGTGCACATGCAGGTGGTGTTGGTCGATACGAAATGGACGAAAGTGGAGTCTGGACTATGGACTGTAAGGCCTGTGGAGTGTGGAGTGTACACTGTGGAATGTGGAGTCCGGCTGCACTTATGTGTGCTATGTTAATGCCACGTTTGTCTCGCCAAGTTGTCCGAGGACGGACCTTACGTTCAGCTGCAGTCACTTGGTGATTTATACCTACGTAGAAGCGTATAAGTGTATACATATTATAATATATTTTGGTCTCTCTTTGTACAGTAAATAGTAAATACCAACTTTACATTTATATATAATAACCTCTTCGTGACAAGATATGTTCATAGAATACATTATTAAGACAGTGCTTGGCAGAAGTGGGAAGGCGTGGGGCGATAATTTTATTGCTCGAATCCACAAATCCCCTGATCTGGCACATGAGACTGAAACGAGACCCCCCCCCCCCCCCCCCCCCCCCCCCCCATGGAGAAGTCAGGGCGACCATCCCTCTATAGCAACTGCGCCACAAACGTAATGAACAAAATATGGCGTACCTCGTAACCGCTTTGGTTATCCCTACGCTCCCCTCGATTGAACGATTCGAACCAGTTATTATTGATACAAGATAACGAATGATGACGAGAGATTAAACGTAAAGAATAATGTAGATGATAGTGAGTGGGGTTTCTGCTACATAGACTTTGTGAAGTCTAGTGAAATAGCTATCGTTTATGACGCATCGTACGGTAAAAGTGCCGCCCCAGCCCCGGCCCCTGCTCCCTCCCTAATTCCACGCGTTTCGTTTGCTGAAAAACCGAGAAACTAAACGCAATCATCCAACTAGGTCTTGATGCCGTCTGGAGATTTCGTCGATGAACTCCTCTCAAGTCTCAAATACATTTGCATAGCAGTCTAGATTGTGGTCACTTCTTGGCCGGCCGTCGCGCCTGCCATCTCGCAGCCGATACAGACAAGTCCCCGCAGCTGCGCCGACGTTGATGCGCAGCGACTGCGAGCCAGACGGCCACCGTGATCAGCTGCGCACGTGAAGGCGTTGCGAGGCCACCTGCTCGACGCCTGCGCTTCGTCTGCGCCTTCCCAGCGAGCTTGATAGCCTAGGCAGGCCATCCAGGCCACGCGTGGGGCAGACGACAGGCTCGCAGGCCGGCAGGCAAGGCGTGACCAGCGCCTTGAACTGCACGACCGGCGAGCCGGGGAACTTGAAAGCGTCGAACGGCGCCTGCAGCGTCCTGCCCGGCCCCGGCCCAGGGCCCGACCCTGGGCCCGGCAACACCGCGGAGATCGGTCCCATGATCGTCGGGTCCGTTGGACAGCCGAGGCTGTCGATCAGCAACACTTCGCTGTCGCCAACGCCGTCCAACGCGATCAGTTCTCTGACGAACAGCTGGTACGGAGAGTTGAGGTCCGCGATGTGGAATCGGAGGCTGAGTGCGTCGCCCACCTGGGCATTGCGCACGTCACCGCCATGGCGGTCGGTGATGCGCATGCTCACCTCGGGGGAGGCGACGAAGGTGGTGTCTTGCCAGGGGGCGGCGGGCCCCGTCCCCGGCCACGGGGGCAGCGCGTCTTGCAGCTGCAGCTGCACGCCCAGCCCGACGCTGCGCTCGGCCAGGCTGTAAGCGCAGCGCACGGACAGGCCAACGTCGTGGCTCGTTACCACGTGCTGGTGATGCTGCACTAACAGGAACACAGAGTGTCACATAGCGTCACAAATGGTCACAAAGTGTCACACAGTGGCACACAGGAGTACCGTGTAGTCCATGAGTTTAGACTGCAGGATCACTCAAGGGTACCGGAGGTACCCGGACTGGCAGTGGCGTGCCGTGGTAAAACTTGCCTGCAAGACGATGTCGGCGGTGTAGCTGGCCGGCCCGTCTTGCCGCACGCCGCAGGTCGGGCCGTGGCCCTGGTAGGCGAGCTCGAGGGCGAACTCGAGTTGCTGCGCGACGTCCTGGAAGCACGAGGAGGCTACCGGTCGCGGGCCGGGCCCGGCCGGACTCTTGGCGTAGAGCCGACCGGTGAACGCTTTGTTGGCGGTGACACGGGCTATCATGGAAATCGGTCCGCACTCCACGGCCACGTCGTAGCACGTCGACAGCTCGAAGGACTCGATGGAAGGTTCTAGCCCCGAGCCCGAGCCCGAGCCCGGACCAGGCCCCGGCAGCGACAAGTAGGGGGCGTCCAGGTGGGCGACGCTTGACGACGACAGGTGTGACAGGCGGCACTCCTGGAACATTTTGGGTGGGGTTGGGTTTGTCTTCTTTGATTGCCATTGCTTATTGACAAGCGGCAAGTAGCTACAAGTAGGGATAAGAAGGGAAAAGGCGAGACAAGGAGGGATAAGAAGACACAAGTAGCAACAAATAGGGACAAGTAGCAACAAACAGGGATAAGTGGCGACAAGTAGGGACAAGTCGAGACAAGACAACCTTGTGTTGTAGTATACCTGAGAGCTTACAAGGGTTGGCACGGACCACTTCGTCCAAACTTCCATGTGCAAATTGGACTGCAGTGGCCACACGAAATGTATACCTGGGAGGCCGTTTGGTCGAAGTCGAACGTGCGGCAGGGGAAGTCGGCCTGCTCATCGTCGACGCAGAGTGCGCGGCAAGCGTCCAGGTCGGTGACGTTCTCGCGGACAGCGTCGACCGTCTTCAGAATCTGGCCGTCGATCCTCGTGAAGTTGCACACCCGCCGCTTGGCAGCGTGCGCGGCCGCGTGCGTGTGCGCGGGAGGGACGCAGTTGGACTCCAAAAAGAGCACCCCCTGCTTCTCGACCAGAGGGCCCCGCGTCTTAGCGAAACCCGAACCGGACGCCGGAACCGGAGCAGCCAGTGAGAAGCGATCCAGCTCGTTTAACTGGCACTCGCCGAGTAGAGAGTCGAAGTTGGCTGACCTAAGGAACCAAGTTGGGACTAAGTTGGGAATAAGTTCGATCACGCTGGAACCAGGCTGTGACCAGGCTGGAAGGAAGTCTGGCTGGCCAGGGAGGAAGTCTGGTTACTTGTTTGGCATGTTGGACACAACGGTTCTTATGAGATCACCGAAGTTAAGCAACATTGCGGTGGACTAAAGGCTGGATGGGTGACCACTCATACATTGTACCGTCCTTCGGAAGGGAAGTTAAGCGGTGGTCCCCTTGCTACTTTTCGACAGGAGTAGGCTACGTGCCGGCACTGGGTTTCCCCTCTTCCCTGTTAGGTTCATCATCACCCTCATTGTCATCCTATCATTCACCGACGCCATTAGACCAGTGCCACAGGGCCAGTCGTCTATGCAGTGCGTCGTTAAACACCACATAATCAATGATCAGAGGAAGTGTAGTCATCTGCAGATGAAGTCTAGTCACCTGCAGAGGAAGTCTGGTCACCAGGATATGAAGTCTAGTTTTGTGCATAAAATGTGTGGCTACCTGCAGACGAAGTCTAGTTCGTCGAGGCACATCACCATACACGAGGCTCGGCTGTCTGAGGCTGCTCGGCGTCGGGGGCGCACGTTGAGGGCGTAGCCCGGCACCACTTCGAAGCTCCAGGGCCGGTCGCAGCTCGCGCGATCCAAGCACACCTTCTCGGCGTATAGTGTGAACACCGGATTCTGCGACTTCTCCAACACGCCTAACACAACCAAAACAATAATGACAGAGTGGAGAATGTTCAGATTTTAGTCGTGCATTTTTAGTACTGTCCAAGGTTATGCAGGATAGTTTTTGCCGAAAGCCAACTTCGCCAAACGAACATTTGGACATAAAGTTCAACTTCAACGTCATTTTAATAATCAACGTTTAATGGTTTTAGTTGGGACTGAGTTACGTTTGGTTTAAATTTAACTTCGTGAGGGTCGATGCAGTCTATTGTATTGGTTTAAGATGGTGTTTAAGACAAAATAAAACCTTAAAACTTGAAACTTAGATGCTAGTTTGACTTTTAACAAAGATAAGTCAGTAAATCAGAGGTAGCTTCAACGTAAATACGTTTTATATTGCATCTACGGTCACGAAATAAACCAAATGGTTGAATAGTTCACCACTATTTGAGACGATTTTCATTGCAAGTAGATGCACGTCACAACCCCTGGGTAACTTATTACCTGCCGGGAGCTGGCCATCTAATCTGACGAGTGAAGAGTGACGAGTGACGAGTGAAGAGTGAAGAGTGAAGAGTGGAGAGTTGAGGAGTGTAGACACTGCGCTCGTCGCTAATGAGCGAGCTGCAAGTGCGCGACCATGGCATGGTCAAGTGTCTGGTCTCACTGCTCGAGTCCTGACCAGTCATGGACTTGTTCTAATTGCCCGGTCAGCTCTTGTTTACTCGGTTCTTACTAGTAACAGCTATGCCAACTAGTTCATTGAGTGACTTGTTTATATCGTAGATCAGCGGGAAAGGTTGCCCATTGTTCACTAATTGCTTGCCAAGCGGCTGAAGTCCGTCCCAGGCAAAGAAGAGTTTTTTCTTACCTAGATTTCTTCGCTAAGGACTCCCTCACCATGCGGCTGCTGGTCTTGAGCCCGTCCGCGTGATGTACCAGAGCTGGATATAATAGACAGCGATATGCTGGCCTACTCCGAAGGGTTGGTTTTATGATAAGACAAACAATCAGCTGTTTCCAACGAGCGCTGTCTATTGTGTTCATCCCTTGAACCTCACGCGGACTCGCAAAGAGTAGCCGCATGGTGGGGGAGGACTTGTAGAAATCAAGGTAAGAAAAACTCTTCTTTCCCTTGGTCGGACTATAACCAGTACCCACTAACCAGTCTGGTTTGCTCTCTGCTCCCGTCCCCATCCCTCTAACCGCACCACTCAGCAATAATACGAAACTCAAACCACGGTCCATTAGGCATCGTTAACCTATTAACTGACAGTTTGATTGATGGCTTTTGAATAGTGAGAAAACTTAACACCACTCCACACATACACCAACCACAGAGCGACTGCTTACCAAACCAACCAAAGCAACTGAAGCAACCGAAGCAAGCAAAGTAACCAAAGCAACTAGCAACCAAGCAAGATTCATGTTGTGGCCAAAATAGCTGCACAAGAGTGGTTTTATCTACATTCTACACATTACTACGCCGGAGGTAAAATCTCATCAAATGATCATGATACTATCACTAAATATGATAGGCTGCTGTGGAGAGTATAAAAAATAATGGGGGGTCAATGAAGTGCTGCATACACCGGCTCTCGTGAGAGCACCGTAGTTAAGAAACATTGCGCTTGGTCAGATATGATATGGGTGGCCACTCATGCTAAGACGATAGTTCTGTTTCGGTGATAGTGAGATGTTGGAGGTGTTGAAGCTTGCACAACAGCGTCTCTTGCTTTTTAACCTATTTACTGTACGGATTAGATGTGGAATCCATACTTCCGAGCAGACTTGAACCTTTGATTATATATAATCAAAGCTTGAACTGTCCTTCGGAAGTGAAGCTAAGGATGGTCACGCTACTAGTGCTGCATTCGGCAGGAGTATTCAGTATAGACTACGTTTCGGCATCAGGTTTCCCTTTCCTCTCTTTAGAATTTACAATGTTGGAATGTTAGAAGCATCGTAATCCTCAGAATCGCCCTATCATTATTCATGCAACAACCTGTAATAGATCAGCACCCCAATTCCAGTGTCACTTCAGTACGTCGCTAAACACCAACTATTTATCAACCTAATTTTAGACACCCACTAATTAAGAGACAAGGTTTATTCACAATGTGGCCAAGGTCTAGGTAAGGCTCAGCTGGGTTCATCCAGGGTGCAGCCAGGGTTAATCCAGAGTTTATTAAAGGTTTAGCCAATGTTTTAGGCCAATGTCTAGATAAGGTTTAGCTAGGTTTAGACAGGATTAATTTAATTCATGGTAAGTCCATGGTCTAGGTTTAGCTAGGGCTAAATGAGGTTTTCACCAAGGGTTTAGCTATAGTTTATCCAGGGTTTAGCCATGGCCTAGGCTATTTGTATCCATGGGTTAACCCAAGTTAAGTCAAGGTTTCGCCGTGGTTGAACCAGGGCTTCGTATTTATCGCTGAGCAGTCAGCACTTGGTGTTACCTGGACGCTCGAGGTTGAGTGTTGCGAACAAGACGCAGAGGCCCGTCTCGTAGTTGATGGCCTGGCAGTCGGCGCTGTGTCTGCAGTAATCGATGCAGTCTGCTAGCTGCATCACCCCTTGGCGTGCCTCCATCAGCTCTGCGGGGCTGACGTACGCGAACCCTACCATCAGCTCGAACGTCGCCGTCGACGTCGCCGTGCAGCCGTGAGCGCTGGCGCCAAGAACACCCGTGGCCAGCAAGCACGCCTGCAGGAGCCAACGCGCCCCTTTTGTCTTCATTGACATCGTCGCTCTCTTCGTAGACATTGACATCGTCCTCGTCGTCGTCATTGTCGTCTTCAGAGCAAGTAACACATGCTTCTGGTCCGGGCACACCAAACGCGGCGACTGTTTAGCTATCAGTCATTCTTGAATTTGGCTCAAGAAGAATGAGACGTTTTACGCCAATGCAAGGAGCCCTTGTGTTGTGCCGCACCAACCGCCACCTCCAGCTGACCTCAGGGCTCAGGACGCGGAGTGGCCGGCACATTTGCCTCGGTGCCTGCCGCATGAACCGCACGGCGAACCGGTAAACTTACTATTACCAGCGTAGCACGTAACGGAATGGGCCCAATAATAACATACGAATACGCCTTCCTTCGCTCCCACCTCACCAAGTGCAAGGCGGCGAGCTCCCTTATCATTCATAATCACAATCCATTCACTTACCTAACACTTAACAGCTCCGAGCTCGGCACATCAACCAATCGCGTAGGTGATCCGTGATCGGGTCAAAGGATGGATGACGACCAACTGTACCTATCGGTAGCGGCGTTGTATGCTGCCTCGTCGATCAGCATTCTGCATTCATCATTCTTTCACCATTCATCATAGCGCTGAGCAGAGCGGCTACCAGCTACTTAACTAGCTACTAGCTACTAGCAACTAGCAAGTGAACACTGTGTTACTAATTACTGCCACTGGAATGGGGAAGTGTGGAATGTGCGTTTGCGTGGGTGGTTACTGTGTCACAGTACGGTTGGGTCGAATGGGCTGCATGCTAAAACATGGATGAACTTGCCTAGGTCACACTAAAGGGACTGGAAGGTTAGGGGTGCCGGTACTAGTGCCGGTGCCGGTTCCGGTACCCTTGTACACGCGGTTGCAAGAGTGTGCCGTGTGTTTTGCCAGCAGTGCGGCTGAAAGTCAGGAATTATGTAGTTAGGTCAGCTGGAGCCTACTGATGCGGTGGAGTTTTGAGATCCCTTCGTTCAGAAATGAACTAATTTCAAATTTTTGGGAGGTAGGTAGGTGCACAGACACATTTTATTTGGGACGCTGGACCTCAAATTATCAACAACTGTCACGTATTTACAGCCACAAGCAAAGTTTTTGAATCTTATTATGATAATGAACATGCCTTTGGCGTATTCTAATGACTTTGACGTTTCACCTAATTGATTGTGAGACTCACCTAATCTAAAAAGCCTTAACGCAGATGAGTGTTATATCTCCTAGCTTCAACCATAGCTGCCGGCAATATTTTTAATTTTAATGCTTTCTTGTGCATTTCGTTGACTATAGAGTCCGTGGGCAACGTTTTTAGACGAGGGAGTGTTTGGGGCACCCAAAAACCAGGGGCTCATACGCGCGTCTAGTGCGTCACGGCTCAATGCGCTAAATGCGGACGTGACCCGGTCGGGGTCGACCGCGAGCGCACGGCACGGCACGACACGACCATCGGTCAAGAGCTTGACCTTCTGACATGGTAGGAAGCAGAAGCAGAAGTATGAACGTCCAGCCAACCAGCCAGCCTGCCAGCCCGCCAGCCACATGCACTGCCCACGCCTGTGTACGCATCTACACGCACACGCATTGAACGCATACAAGTACGCACATGTGCGCACGCATCTAGTACGCGGTGTGGATGGAAGAATGCTCGTGCTCGTCCCCGTGCCCGTATTTGAGGTTATGATGGAAACGTACGCGATCAATCGGGGACAATAAACGATGTCAATCGTGTGTAAAATCTGAAGACTGCAACATTGCGGTGGACCAAAGGTTGGATGGGTGACCATCCATACCAAGGTCCATTTCTGTTCGGGAGAGAGGATGGAGGGTTTGAAGTTAGTGCGACAGTTTCACTCCCCTTGCAATCCACCTCTCGACAGTACGGATTAGTGGAGGAAT
>QKMV01003278.1:0-11702 GCA_003287335.1 Lednia tumana
TAGGTAGGTAGGTAGGTAGGTAGGTAGGTAGGTAGGTAGGTAGGTAGGTAGGTAGGTAGGTAGGTAGGTAGGTACCTTGGCAATGAGCTCGACCAGGCCGGGGCTCCATGTGGCAGGGTAGTGCAGTCTGTCGGTGAACAACGCCCTCACATCCGAGATGGAGGTGACCGAGTGGATGTCGTAGGGCCGAGTGCCGCACAGCATCTCGTAGGAAACTACCCCCAGCGACCACCAGTCCACCGGGAAGCTGTAGCCCACGCACTCGTCGACGGCGCAGTCGAAGATCTCGGGCGCTGCAGCGCACGGGACGAAATGTTACGAAAAGTTGTTACGAAAGTCGTAACGAAAAATGTAACGAAACGTGATGACGAACAGTTGTTACGGAAGTGGTGAAGAAAAAAATTGTTGGTTAAACGGTGGTTTCCAGAGCCATGGTTTTTTATTGGTTCACGATTTCTAACGAAAAATCTCGTTTGACAATCTCCTTCACTCTTGAAGATGACAAAGCGAGCTTCGTCAAAACGCCGAGCAGAATTTTTTTACGTATAGAGCACAACCGAGGAAAATCGTGAACCAAAAAAATGGTTAAAAGCGACAAAAAGTTGTAACAATGCTGTTCAGTTTTTCAATGGGACAAAGATTTTTTAGGGGTAAAAGCGGATTTCATAAAATTCATGCCCATTTGTTAATCATTTTTTTTAGGGACTTGAAGTTAATTGGAGAACGTGAGTTTTGAAGGGAATGGAAGAGGATTGCGAGGAACAAGGAGGGTTGTAAGGAGGGTTGTAAGGAGGGTTGTAAGGAGGGTTGTAAGGAGGGTTCTTGGAAAGCGTCAGCAATGACCAGTGAAGAAGAGGTGCAATGCCAAGAGGGAGATGCTTGGAGCGGATTTGTGGGAATCTGTAAAAAAGAGAGGGAAGATTCGGTGAAAGTGAACGTGGAAGTTTATTGGTTGGAAGATAGTTAACCGAGAGGCATTTGAAAGAAAAGAGGCGTTTAGAAAAATATCGAGGAAAACGGACCATGAATGAATGATGAATGCATTACTTTTGTCTTTGACTATTCGATCATTTGACAAACCTTCGCATGGTTTGTAATACGTTCACCCGTACTGCTACAAATATTACTTGACCTATATCGAGCTATTTGGGGGGACAACGGAGTTTTTCAGGGGGTTGTTTTTTCATGCTATTTGTTTCGTGGTTGCATAATGACAAGAAAAAAATGGTTCTAGCGAAAGTAATTCCCGGGATAATTAAAACAACTTTTTGTTTGCGTTCGAGAACGAAAAGTTTTCTTTAATCATTCCTTTTTTTTCGACCAAGGAAGTATTTTACACAACAACCACCTACGTTGGAAACTTTTCTGGGTTACAAAACCCACAAATTTAATTAAAATCAAGAAATGTCAACTCGGTTCGGGAACTATCAGACAAATGTTCCACACCCTAGATTTTATAGGCGTGGGTCGATTCTTTAATTCGAAATGAACGTCAAGTTAACGGCCAAGTTTGGTTAAGAATGGGTTTGTAAGCACCAAGCCATGCTGTGCACAAATGTGCACACTTAAAATGTCCATAAAGCACACAAAAATGTCCCAAACGAGATGAAAAATTTGGTCCAGCGTGGAAAAAGGTTGCGCTCGGAATCTGAATCCGGTACTTAAGCGCGTGATTGTCAATTGGATTGTGAAATGAGTGTTTGAGACACTCGAGCTAGCAAGGCACAGCAGCTTGATTGGAACCTGGATGGGTTGGGAACGAGAAAAGGATCCGGCAATTAAGCGGCCGCTCACTCCGAAATCTGAACTCTTTCAGCTTTTGGTCTGGACTCAAGGGTCCAGTGACCACTGGACTTTCCGCAATCTCCCGTGCTGTGCTAGCCAGCGCTCGGTATGTGAAGTCGTAGTCCACAGACAGTATTGACAAACAGAACAATCCTTTGACGTTGACAAAAAAGCCAGACCAGCTGATTCATTCGACAAGACCGTGAAAATCGTGAATTTACTCTTTGAATTATTTTTCTCGTTGGATAGCATGTTTTCAGTGGTAAGCTGCCATTTAGTTAACAAGGGGCTCGAAGGTCTAAACTCTATTGAACGATTTTCGTGGAGCTTGTACTTGAGAAAAGCGTACCTTGTCGGCACCTCTCGTGGGAGTTTATTCAAGAGCGAATATCCCAAGTTTTTCAGTTTTGAACACATCAATTTTAGCTGATTGCCGTAGCGTGACAGGTCTCTGTAGTCTGAACGAACAATCAGGCAAGAAATCAATCAGATTGTTTTTTTTTAATGTGGTGTTTAAAGACGCACTGTATTGACAACTGGCTTTTTGGCACTAGTCTTTTGGCGTCAGTGAATGATAGCTTGATAATGAGGGTGGTGATAAACCTAACAGGGTAAAGAGGAAACCCGGTGCCGGCACGTAGCCTACGCATGTCAAAAAGCACCAAGAGGACCAGCGCTTAACGTCCCTTCCGAAGGACGGTACAACTCGAATAGCATAGGATTCCTGCACTAATCCGTGCTGTCGAGAGGTTGATGGCAAGGGGAGTGAAGATAATGTACTAGCTTCAAACCCTCCAACCTCTCTCCCGAACAGAAATGGACCTGATATGCATGGTCAACAATCCAACATTAGGTCCATCGCAATGTTGCTTATCTTCGGTGATATCACGAGAACCGGTGTAGCCATCATGACGCCAACCCGTTCGGTGAAATGCAAACGTAGAACAATCATTGACACCATTTCTTATACTCTTTCGCAAAGTGAGTTTCTTGAAAATAAATACATATTTATCACTGAATAATTTCAGTTCATTTGAAAATATTTATTAGCTCTGAACATACACAGATTTTTAGCAAGGGGCTCTCGTGGACTCTCGTGGGCTCTGCGAGTCCCCTACCACTCACCCCTGCATATGTTAATGCTCTGACGTGGAAAGATGTTCGAGAGAATTCCTGGATTCTCCACAGTTTTTATCCAGTAAAAAATCGGGAAATTTATGTAAAATAATACATGTATTCTGGTGGGACGGCTGATTGGCATTGAATTTCGTTGAAAAGCAGCGCGTCTCCTAGTCGGTGGTAATAGTGGTATAAAGACGAATTTGAATAGTAATACGACCCTCGCCGACATGAGATAGTGATTTGATTTTCTGTCAAGCTATTCATATTTGCTCTTCGTCTTCAGTAAGCAGATCACCGGCGAAATGGGGGAAATTCCGGAGACGCGTTTCTCCATCGCTCGCAATTTCGCGTCGGCAAATGGAAAAGAGTGTGCGTCGGTTGTCGAATTATTACTGAGTGAGCCCTTGGGCCCGCTTCTCGTGAAAACTCGAGATGTTTCGCAAAACAATCCACCCGATTTCCAAACCAGTTGAACGCTTTGAGACAATACCTATCAAGTAATTGAACCCTGAAAGCTTTGGTGGATTTTCTGTGAGGTAATTTGAACTAAAATCCCAAAAGTACTCCGAATTTTTCTCCAAACAGCTATTGCCGCTTTATTTTGCCACGTAGGTATGTTCTGAAATTCTTATGCAAACAACGCAGATTTTCTCTAAAATTCCTCTTAATTATAATGTCGGTGGGCACGGATGTGAGCAAGGTTATTTGAGGGGGGGGGGGGCGCTCTGCCCTCGACTGCCCTTACGCCACTGTTAAAATTCAATTCTTTATGGAAACAAGACGAAGCAAAACGAAGTTAAGCAAATCTATCACTAAACGGTTTAATAAACTGGTACACTCTATTTATTACTTTCTAGGATACTTTTCCGCCAGGGGCGATAGTACAGCTAACACAGGCAGGTACGGCTAGAAAGCTTATTTTGCGGTTGTAACACGGTGTGCTCTCTCAGACTATCACCGTACACCCTGAACACTCTATTTACTGGGGAGATGCTTTTTTCGCCAGGGGCGATAGTGCAGCTAGCACAGGGAGATACGGCTAGAGAGCTTATTTGTGGGTGTTACGCAGAGTGCTCTCTCAGACTCTCGCAGCGAGACTGAAGCAAGGACGTCAGTCCAACGGCCGGGTGTTAAGTACCAGATTCACCCTTTGTGCTGACGAGGATGTCGCCTAGAGGCGCCACTGGCTGAAGTCCGCCACTGCTGAAAGCTACGCCACTTACGTTGAAGTTTGACGCCACGGGACCAACATATTATGACATGTCAACAATGTCCCCAGATCTATGCGATGTATGCACGTCGCTTACAAACTTTGATTCGGTGCTTTTGTTCTGGAAACTATGCTATGCGCGCGCCTGTTTTATAGACCAAAGTGAATGCCAGCCAAACCTGATCGTTCTCGTGGCAACCATCCCTTCACCAGAACAGTGCCAAAATTCGCAATCCCAAAAACTACAGTCCCATCTTTTCCTCGGCTCGAACTGTGAAACCGAGCGAGAGGTAACGGGGCCAGCTATTTTTAGAGGCGGAAGTCAAGGAGATTTATCGAACGATGTCGATAGTGTGAGAAGATGACAAGGATTACACATTTAAAGCCAAATACACGGCGAGTAATAATTTTAAGAATATTAAAATAACTTCAAAAATACCTGCTGATTCGAGGACTCGAACCCCGGACCTTTTGCTTTCATGGCAACTGCTCTACCACTGAGCTAAGCAAGGTACGGCATTTCGGAAGTGAATTTTAATCTTTATGAGTGGTAGCTTTCATAATGAGAATTTGAACCAAGTGGCTTTGACGTGTTTCAAAGATCGCAACAGAACAAGTAAAGCTATTCTGCATTACACTCTCACCAACTGGAATACAGATTGGATTCACTTCCGAAATCCCGTACCTTACTTAGCTCATTGGTAGAGCAGTTGCCATGAAAGCAAAAGGTCTAGAAAGGCTAGAACAATGTAAATGTATACCTGTCATCAAAAATAGCTGGTCTAGAGCTGGGCTTTGCTCTGCTCTAGTTTTACCATTTTCTCTACCCCGAGTTCGAGCCAGACGTTAAATGCCATGGCCCATGACAGTAACTGATCAAATGCAGAGAAATTCTTTTGTTTCTTTGGGTTATCACGTGATTAAAAGTTGAAAAAATTGTTAAACCGAGCCTGAGCTTAGCAAAAACTTCTCTCAAACAAAAAAAAACCCACACAGGGTCCCGTTCAGCATAGATCACATTATAGATAGTGTTCAACGTAGGTGTACTCGGAATAATACTCCGTACTTCGTACTCAGTACTCACTGCGATAAGGATTTGGCCCCATTCAATAAAACGACAGGAAATACGCAAACCACGTAACCCTCACACGATACATTGTTTAGACTTGAGAGTGATTTCGAGTCACGTCTGAAAAACTAAAACAATGCTTTCTTTTCTCTACTAAGTTATTTTGTCTTCGATTTGTCACGTTTATGTTTCAATAAGTCATATTCCAAAAAATCACCGAAATAACCTTTTAAGACATACATTGTTGCTCGGGTGATTTAAAGATAATTTTTCGATCGATGTTGTGGGTCACGTGTGTGGGTTAGTCGTTAAAGTGCCACGATTCGGGAATTACGTAGTTGTTTTGCCTAAAGTTGTAAATAAATTCAGACGGTTACGATTTGGCACCTACACCAATTCTTTTCAAATCAGAGTGCGATTTGAGGGCAACGTGGTTATGCCCCAACCCAAGGTGTTTCTTGAACAGCATTTTCCGAATACCTTAAAATCCCGTTTTCGTTTTTTTGTTAGTTACGTGGCATTGCCTTTGATTATACACGAGGCAAACCTATAATGTCAAAGCTATTTCCTTGACTAACCCATCGATAAATCAGACATGATACCAGCGTGTACGTGTACTCGGTCAAATTATCAGTACTCAGTACTCAGTACTCACCCATGTAGGGTTTGGTGCCGGACATGGAGGTGGCTAGCTGGCCGTCTTCCAGCACTGCAGCGATATTGAAGTCGGTCAAATGTGCGTGCCCTGTAATTGAGAGAGCAATAGCGTGTTAATTACATTGAAACGTTAATTAGCATGATAGCATTACAGCATGATAGCGCTAGCTATCCTGATCGAGTCTCATAACCTGCACTGTGCAGAAACTAATTGACTTCTCTGTAATGACGCGATGGTACTTCACACAATGACACTAGGTAGTCTCTTCAATGGCTCGTGTTACTTTTCATTTGAAAGGCCAAGAAACGCGAATTAACAATTTAAAAGCATTAATTGGAGAAGATTCAGCGAGTGACAATTTTTAAGTACAGTTGTAGGTACCTGCGATACAAAATTCAGTGTTCGCTAAATATTCCGAGAGAAATGTCAACTGTTAATTGAATTTTCTAAAGGAGTGCTCAAAGTAGCGACGTTGTAATTCTTTTTAATTCTACTAATGATATTACAAAGCGCTCAAATTTATTTTCAGGAAATCTACAACGACTCGCAGAGAGGAAAAGTTTAATTTACTTTCGAACTCCATTTCGGCAACGTAAATTCGTGCCGACTTCAAAACGAACGAACAATCGCATTCGTTTGACTTAAACATGGCAGTATTCGGCTCGATTTTAATTTAGTTTGTTAGATGAAGCTGTTGATGTTAGTCAGTTCGACACTACGACTTTTATCATGCTCTTAGCACTTTAGTGGGTTGAATTTCATCAGTGCACTCATGCCGCGCAGGGACATGAAACCCATTTTATACTCCAACGTCTTGCCACATTCACAGCCCTTTGACAATTTCAAGTTAGTGTGGTATGGGCAGTGAAGATGCAAATTTCATGGCGTTACCTGGCTCGCAACGTTGTGAGCCCGATTGAATTAGTAATCGTTTGAATCGTTAAAGGTCCTACTTGGCCGGTACATTTTCAGCGTGACTTCATCTAATGACCTAACTCATGGCTCGGCACATTTTGCTCGCTCCAACCTATCCCTGAGTGGCTTCGACGTCCACAGACCGCGACCGACGCCACGGCTAGACGAGAGCCACGGCGTCGTCACGCAATTTGTAACGACGACGACCGACGTCTGAGTGCATTATTAACTCGGGCTTTTCATCGCTAGAGCAGGCAGGTAATTGGCCTGCATAAATATGCGCCAACAAACAGAAAACGAGCAAGAGGTTATAGGGTGAGGGTACTTGGGATATTCCATCCGCCGCGATAGGTCGAAGCTTGAATGAAAACGTTGCTTTTGTGGGATAGCGTTGGAAAACTGAAAGAGATTTTGAAGTGAATGTACATCAAGTCTCTTCGAGAGGGGTAGAAAAAAACGCATATTAAATTCTAAGCGAACCCGAATGTGGCAATTTAAGACATAAACCTCTTGATACATTTTTGGTATGGGAATTTTTATTTACTTTTCTTTATGCTGTCCATGCGTTAAATATTTCATTCGCACTGAAAGATGTGAATTGCAATGCCATAAACTGGAAATATCTCGCTTTTGGGTCATGTCTTTTATGTGTTCATGTAAATATTTGCTTGCGTGGTGTTTATCCATCCTCATCGCTCTATAGCAGATAATATAGTCGAAACAGAAATCAATGTAAACTCAATTTTCAGCGTGATACAATTTCCTCTTTCTGAATAAAGCTGGCGGAACTACGTGAATTTCAATGGAATGCTAAAATATATTATGCATTTTCTCATAATGTAATTTTGAGCTGGGTTTCGCTGGCAAACAAAATCGAGTTGAATTATTTCCCAATTTTTAACGAGATTCTGAAAGATAAGCTCCACTCTAAAATCTGAACGCTCTTGCATCGGAAAATTCCGCATGGAATTCGAAAAATCGGGTGCCGTTTAGTTTCCAGCAACGAGCTGAGAAAATAAAGGGGAGTTAGTCCCCCAATCCCCTAGGAAAAATGTCAAATGAAATCATTCGATGTCGCTGTACGAACAAGCTTTACCGTGTGTATATTGCCGTTGGAAAAAAAAAACACGACTAAATCAAAAAAGCAGCGACCAGATTGCCGGAGGAGAAGTTTTCTCATTCCACTAGTTCAAGGTAAGCCAATAACGTCGTGTCAAGATGCCTGCGGTGCGGTCTGAACTCTAACAAGGAACTCTGGGTGGACCCTTCGCGGCGACCATGCCCTAGGGACCGCATTCTTTATCCCGCCAACCCAATCATATCCCTATCGGCTTTTCATCATAGAATACTAGAGGATGGAACCTCCGTGGGTTCTTTGGGGCCATCAGAGAATCTCCATCAACCACACAAGTTTCACGTGGCAGCAGTTTTGCGACCTCCTACACATGCTTGAGAGACGAGCTTTTGAAGAGGGAAATATCTAGGGAGCAGCGCGGACGGCATTACTTGCTGGGTATGAAGTAGGGAAGTCTGCTCAAGTCCATATTGCTTTCTCTGTACTATTGACAGACTGAGAGCAGTTTCTACATCACAAACGTAGTACCTTTAGATTTCATGTGCACCATTTTTTGGTGAAGTTATGTCGGTTTTAAAACAGCGTATTTTTTTTAGAGTTTGAAGTAGTACCTTAGTGGTAATGAAAATATGTTAATTACTTAATCGGGCCAATAGAACGCTCAGCTTGATTCCAACACTCTGGCGACCTAAAGATGAACGGAAGGCGTTTTCGAGACGTCATAGAAATATCGGCTTTGTACATGATGTAACTCGCGTAAAATACACCGCGGAAGGATAAGGAAAAAAGTGCTCAGGGTTGAGTTTTAAGGAGAACACATTTTTGCAATGATTTTAGTAGAGGAATTTAGTTTCCTGTAGTGAAAACTTGGACAGATTGCTAAGATTTGGCGGAAAATGTCGAAGATGTACTTTTAAAGTGTCAATATCAACACTTTGCGAGATATTTAAGGAATTTGGAAATGAAGGGTTTTCAAGTTTCACGAGTACGTCGAAAAAATATATGTCTCCAGGAAATTCTACATTCTGAAACGGAGGTCATTATAAAATTCTTTAGACTCGTTTTAATCTTAGCACTAGTTTTCTTTAAGCCCGTTACAAACTGGGTCTGAATGCTAAGAAATCCAGTTAAACTCCTAGCGTTTCGTTAAATATGTTCGTTACTTTTTCAGGTGATTATTCGTTAAGAGTCTCGAAGCAGCAAAGAGCAGGAAACGTTATGAGTTAAGGTGAATTTCTTAGCATTAAAACCCAGTTACTAATCAGGTTTTTGAGGCTCAGCATATTTTTATTTTTCAGCCGCGCTTGCCTCATAAAGCTTCCATCGTCGTCAAAACGAAAGCGCTTCAATTATCTTTTACGTCGAAAGAGACAATTTCCAACCCACGTTTAAGTGATTTATATGGATTATTTTTGCCGGTCTCAGAGAATGTTACATGATCCACTGCCAGCTTTCTACTCAAGTCTTACTCAACAATATCACGAGTGCGACGACTAAGAGTAATTTTAGTAATTTAATTAACTTCAGAATTCAATTAGTTACGCTTCAAATGGGTAAATGTCGTCGTCAAGGTGTGTGAAATTAAACCTGGAGTCTCTACGATGGCTGCGTGGAAAACTTGCCAGAAATAGTTTGTTTATGGCTAAGAATGTGGCTCAAAGTGGACTCCAAGCGAACCATGCGAGTCACCGATAGATAATGCACTTGGCCAAGCTTAACAGAGGGAATCTGGACCGCATTTTCTTTTTACGTTCGTTAATATTACCGATACGAAATCAGACGAGACTTTCCGATGCTGTTAGCAAAAAAAACTCAGCTCAGCACGTAAATTCTTTGTAAAGGTTAGAGGTCGACACCGCGTCTTCTACACTACACTGTATTTATTCGTAGCTGTCACCGCCCGCAGGCATCAATCTGTCCATGTTAAGCTTACGTGGCTACCTCGATTTCAGGCGAAAGCTCGGGGAAAAAATGCATTGTACCTTGAGTCTGTGGTACAAGAACAAAGATGATCGGCGACCGAGACAAGGTACCGTGTTATGCAATATTGATGGGCCAATGCTTGCAAAATTTAGCACCAGCCAACATTTTCTATCAGCCCCGAGACAAGCTCCCTTGAAAACAATGATGTGTCAGGCAGCCCGCAGAAGCTAAAAAGCCGTCATCTCTCGATCTCTATCGTCTCTGCTGTGACCCGAGCCACATTGATTTTTTACATGCGGCTTTCCAAAGTTTTTCAAATAGTTTTTGACGTGAAACATCTGTACCGGCCGGTATGGCAATTCTCAAAAGTCACGTAGAGTTGTAACAGAAGTGTTGACGAACGGTTACAGTTGTTGAATTCCATTGCATACTTGACAATTATATCATCTTTGGAAATGAAGAAAGCCCTTGGAGGAAACTAAAGGAAGCTTGGAAGCCCTTCATTTCCATACACAAAATTAACTATTTTCGTATAAGTATCAAGTATGAATGTCAGAATACATTTTCTCGTAGAGATTTCAACGATGTTTCACAGAAGCGTTGGGCGTCCCCAGCACTTTTTTTTACAGTTGTAAAACAGTATTTCAGTGTGCCCGATGGCGTGATTTATTTTTTATGTTGAGACAATTTTGATGATCAATTGATTCTTCCAAGATACACCTAATTAGAGTGTTGTGGAAATAACGGCAATACGGTAAATACCGTCTGGTAAACAGTTACTGAGTGCTCTCTCGAAAATAGAAAAGTTTCCCGTTATCTAGCTGAAACTTTGATCGCAATATTCACCTACATCGGCTCTGTCTGCTTATAACGGTATTTTATATGAACTTGCAGTCTCCTTCAGAAGTTAAAAAAGCCAACAAACTTTTCATAACAAGAAACTCGTTCTCCGAATCCAAAACATGATCGACTAGGCTGCAATATCGAGAAGAGGAATAAACTGTAACGAGAACTCAAGAATAGAGTCTAATCCATGCTGAACCCATTCCCGCATGACAACCATTCCTCCAACAGATTCCTATCCACTAAATTAACAGTAATGACCCCACAATCGCCTTCCTTTTCCTATCCCTAGCCCGAGCCAAACAGACTGCGTTTAACCAAGGTTAATCAAAGCTTTAACCCCAGTGTTTATTTCTGCCTAGCACTGGTGAGGTGGATATTAAAATATTAAACCCAATGCTAATCATGTATTCATCTCAATTCAGCTTCAATCCGTCTACCCGTAGAAAAAAACGTTTGATGTTTTTTTTTTCTTTGTTTGTTTGTGGGCTTGTTTGTGCTTTACAGCCCAAACGGCTGGTCCAATTATGGAAAATGTCAGGATAAGTTTGAAATCTCTGAGCTTAGCCTCTTTGTGTTTTTGAAAGTAAAACACGAAAAATTTGTCTGAAATTAACAGTTATGTAAAAAAAAAAGTGACTGGGTAAAATTGCAGTGGCAAAAAAATTACAGTGCTAGGGTATCAGGGTGGCAGGGAACTGAGGGTTTTTAATATTATTTTTTACTTGTATCTGTTGAGCCTACGACGCTATCGTTGTCATTTGAGCACTCTGTGATACAGCCCACACACAAGCTTTGGTAATGTGGGAGCTTATTCGTTCGAAAAACTGTGTTTATATTTGCATTGTAGAATTGGCTTGAACGAGTGATTGAAATATTCATTTAAATAAAAAATTAAAAAAATTAAGGAAGCAATTGGTATATTCATATCCAGTGTAACCTTACAAGGTACCCCTATATCCACTAAATGGTCGTCCAGGGCTAGGTAGACCTGTGTGACCATATTAAGAGTGCTTAGCATAGACGGTTTTTAATACTGTAATTAACCTTAAACTTTTAACTGAAACCTTAAACCTTAAACCTTAACCTTAAATTCGACGGT
>QKMV01003282.1:0-11698 GCA_003287335.1 Lednia tumana
TTTAAGGTTTAAGGTTTCAGTTAAAAGTTTAAGGTTAATTACAGTTTTAAAAACCTTCTATGCTAAGCACTCTTAATAGATAACCCTTGTATGAACGTACATTTTTTTGCATTGTTAGTTTACGTAGCAATCGTGTTTAACTGCAATTACCAAAATAAATGTGTCCAATTCCAGACGTATTTTTTGGTAGTATAACATTTAAGCCTGACTTCAAAATTAAACTGTAAAAAAACATTTAAGTAGTTGTAGTTTGGAGGATAAAGGAGGTGCGACTTACAAAAAGAATAAAATTGTAGCCGCAGAGAAATTTGAGTTGACCTTTCGGCATGTGCCTTCTGAAGAAGTCCTTTTTGAAGAAGACAGATGCCGAAATACTAACAACTCAAGTTTCTCTGTGCTTAAATTTTGCTTTTTTTTGGTAAGTTGCACATCCTTTGCTCTTCAATCCACAACAGTATTCTAGTCTTTGGGCACTCTACGTCCATATCAAAATTAAATAGTTGAAGGTACAGTAGTATACTTACTGATCCACCATGTTTCAGAAAAAGGAAGCAGATGCTGCATCTGCCACTAAAAGTGCGGAACTGACAGAAGATCGAGAGACTCATTTGAAAGTAGAAAGTACAGCTGATGCTAACATGACGACTGCTGAAGCTGAGTGTGATTCAGTGGTAAGTCCACCTTATCTGTTTTCTGCAGAGGAAAAGTTTGTCAGGTACAGACAGACCCCATAAATTTGTCAGCCCGTAATTCAATTCAACATCATATTTTCGGCAACTGCATGCATGCGGTCATCATGGTGACACTTGTTAACAGACCGATGACTTTTTATTACTCCAATCCTCATCTCATCTATTCTCTCGTCAGAAGACCATCAACAAAGATGAACCAGACGACAATGAGGGCAACTGGAAACGGGCAAAGCGAATGGAAGAAGATGACGACGGAGATGGAACCACAGCTGTGGAGAATGGCGCGAAACAGGTCTCTGTCAAGCTCCCAGATGGCGATCAACCTAGCGATGATGCAGCCGGGAACGAAGAGCGCCTCTTAGCGACTCCTGAGAATGAGAAAATGGTGGAAGAAGAGGGAGACGGTGAAGATGAAGCGGCTACAGTAGGTAGTTTTTTGCTTGATGATGATATCAACTCGATTCTTGATGAAGTTGATCTTGATCTAGCACTGGATAAAGCGGCTACTGCCAAAGAAGAGGGCAATGAGATAGAGCAGGGGATCAAACCTAGCGCTAGCAAAGCCCGCAGGGGTGGAAGGGGAAGGAAGAGGAAGTGATTGGAAGCTGCTTTTCTGTCTTGATTTTTAAATCTCATTTATTATATATATTGACAGTGTCCTAATAATAAGGAGTCATAGAATAAATGGATGATTTTTTGCAATCATGCTTTATAGCAATTAAGATTCTATACTTATAAATTATAACCACTAAGAAGGCAAGCAATTAAAATGATAACCCGTATAGGTCATGTAGTATGTGCATGTACCTACTGTCGATTCATATTTAAAAGTTGTGATTAAAAAAATCCTGAAAATGTAAACTTTAAAGTAAATACTTAGTTCACCTGTGCTGCTGCCTTCTCCTTGAACAAATCGTGCCCATCCTAGAAAGTGAAACGGGTAGGTGGCTAGCAAGCTCAGAGGAGAGAGCATTTTACTGGTTAACGAGAGTTTCTGGATTTGCAGTCTGGTCCACGTGCATAATTTCCTGCTTCGCTCCCCTTCCGTTCTACCAATGGTCCAAAGCTTTCACCAGTCCAGTCATGGTCCACTTAGTAGGTTATAAGAGCTATTAATTTTGTAAGACTCATGTCTGCTGACTAACTTTTTACTTATTTTTATTTAATTGATTTATTTTTTATTTTTTGAGCAGTTAAAAAAAAAAGTTATAATAGCTGTTGTTTTTGCAAACATCTAAGACTTCATTGGAGAATTGGTTGTAAGACCAAGTTGTTGAATTAAATGTAAAAAATGGCAACAATTGGCACGACACCGACCAGTGCTGGCAGCGCCCTTCTAAGGAAATCTTGCAGAAACCCTTGCCCTCAAAGAAAGTAATGCAAAAAATGTTATGATAGAATTTAAACAGGGGTATTGTATCACATTCAGCTTGAAGGGAGTTATAATATTTTAGCAACCTGAGTATACCTATGCTTTTTTGCTCACATGAAAGGTACCTTCAGGATGAAAAGTAAAAACTAATTGAATATTTTAGAAATAGACCAATTACATAATTGCTATACCCAATAAGTACGATGAAAATTTGTTTAGCAACGCATTTTTTATGTGAATACTTTTTTATTTCGTACTTGTTAATGGCAAGTATAAAAATGTTGCGTTTAGCAACTTTTTAAATCACGCGCGGAACAAAGAGCACGTTCAGAAACACTACTTTTACAAGATTTAAAAGTTTTCGATTTTAATGAAATGGTAATACAAGGCTTTTTATCGAGAAATAAGTATCAAAAATTTTATGAGATATTCTCTTGACCGTAATTGTTAAGATTATTTTTGACATATTTCTAAAAATCTCGCTAATCTCACAACGTCAACAACAACAATTGCTATTTTGCTCTGCACACACACTTTTTGCCACTGCCAGTCTGTTGCTTACTGTTGGGCTGGAGGTCGTCCAAATTTGTCTCTGAATTAACTTTCGCTCTTTAAAGCCTTAAATACTCCAAAATTTTGAAATGGCTGATTGGGAAACCGTGACTATTCTTCGGAAGAAGCCTTTGAAGGCATCTGCTATGAAATCTGAACAGGTAATTACTGTATGGATGTTTGTAGTGTCTTTAAAGATCTTCATATTGTTGGGTTTGGTTAGGTAGGTATGCGTATTTTGCACATTATTTGTCCTAATAAATTGCACAATTCCTTCCGTTTTATAGGCTGTCAACACAGCTCGTCGTCAAGGAGTAGCAATTGACACGCAAAACAAATGTGAGAACATGGATGTACTTATCAATAACACAATTTAATGTCTAGCATTTTGGTGACAAATTGTTAAAATGTGGGTTATCTACGGTATTACAGGGGGGGCAGCCCAAAATAAGCAGCATGTGACTACTCAGAACACTGCTAAGCTGGATCGTGAAACTGAAGAGCTGAAACATGATCGTGTTCCAATTGACCTCGGCAAACTGATCCAACAAGGACGTCAGGGTAAAGGATGGAGTCAAAAAGAGCTTGCCACGGTACGTGTTATACAGCAGCCAACTGGAAAAGCTTTTCAAATCCAATCATGTAAGTGTGATTGTGATACTAGCATGGGATTTTTCACTTTACAGAAAGTAAATGAGAAGCCCCAGGTGATCAACGATTACGAGGCTGGACGTGGCATTCCCAACCAGGTGGTCATCGGGAAGATTGAAAAGGCAATTGGTATAAAGCTTCGAGGCAAAGATCGTGGCGCCCCTCCTGCCCCCCTTGGGAAAAAGTAAACATGTCCATGGGGGGCAAAGTGGAATTACTTGTTGGAACATCTTTTGCAGTCGTGGCACATTCACGACCACGGCATCTACCTAATTTGGCATAATACCTAACATTAGCGTAATTTCTATCATCAAGTTCTGCAACAACTGTACTGAAAAGATGAACTTAACTACTTGCTAAACAAATCTTTTCAGTCTGATAGTTGCTGTCAATTGATTGTTGCAAGTTTGAAGAACTCAGACTGAATGTTATTTTTGGCCTATTGTGAAGTTGTCACAAGCAGGCTTGGTTTGGCATTTTAAGATTGTAGATTCCTGATTGCAGCCTTTGGCTGGAATCTATGTAAAAGTTCCAGAGAGATAGTTTTCTACGTATGTTTTTGTTCTATGGTAGGTACAGTGGAGTTATTCCTAAATTATAATTTTACTTGCGAAATTCGTTGTGGTTTGCAACAAATTGTGTCGCATTTCCGTTAAGTGTTAATAGTTTAGGGATTATTCTGATATGGAACTTTTACATCCCACCCTTGAATTGGCTTACGAGGGCTCAAAAGATCGGGTCACAATTTGTTGTTTAAAGTTACATTAAAGGAAACAAAACTTTAATTTTCTGTCACCACACAATGCTTTATTTCCCAAACAATCTAACACTTTCATTAGGAAATGTTAACGAATTGTTAAAATGTTGGGTTGGATATTGAAAACAGTGAAAATACATTTATTTTTAACGGTTCAATCGCGTCTCAGGGGGAATCGTTCTTCCCTGACCCCGTCCTTGGTGATAATATTGATGCAAATGCTGTCCCCGGTGTGAATGTCCCGTTCAGCTGCCGAGATGAACACATCCTTCAAGATGCACATGGCACGCTCCTGAGAGATAGGTGCCACTACCGAATTGGCAATGTTTTGGAATCCAACCTGAAACGTAAGAAAGTCAGTCCCAATCCAATGGCTTTCATTAATCAAATCTTTATGCAGTAAAAATTTAATCTGCTGTTCTAGCTTTTTGGTTTTTGGTGTACATGTACACATCATTCCCGAAATTTCCTTTTTTCACAATTTGTTTATTGAAACAAAACTTCAGCGACATCAACGGACTTATGAGATTTCATGGGATAATTAAAATATAAGAATATATGTTTTATGGGAATTTTTTGAAGATGGTTGGGTTTTAGTGCGTGTAGGTGGCTGGCCGACTTACAACTTTGTGTCGCTCATTGCTATTTGTTGAGTTAGCTATTGTTGGGTAATTGGCCGCTGTTCGATACGTGCTGGTTTGTTGACGAGCCTGGGTTAAATGGCCGTCATGGAAAACGTGTGTTTGCAGGGTGATCTGGCAAGCCGTTTTTTGTTTCGGTAATTGCCATAACTCATTAGCTCATCAGTTAGGCACTGTATGTTGTATGTTGGAGTAATGGTTGGGGTCAGAAGTGGTGGTTTGACTGGGAATGTTGCGAGTTGTGTTTATGGCTAGTCATGGATTTGGATTAATGTCATTGGTCTAACGAGCAGAGTGATAGAAATTTTCTAATTTATGTCAGAAGGCTGTTGACATTGAAGTTGGAATCTCGTAGCTTGTGCGTGACTTGCCAGGAGTTCAATGATCGGGACGTGCAAGAATCATACCAGTTTCGTTTAGTATTGTGCTCCCAGAGGTTGTGCACCAAGTTTTTTTGTCACTGTGTATTGTAAGTCATGTGTGGTGTGAATTGATGGTTTTGCATTGTACTTGAGGAGCACACTGGGATTTTGTGAATTTTTGTTGCTATCAGCTAGTCTGGAGGAGTGGATGTTGGTGGCCAGTGAATCATTTTACATCATTGGCAAGTGTTGCACGTTTATTTTTGTTTTCTGACGTGGATGAGGGTCCAGCACCTCAAGAGGAAGAAGCAAGTGTCGTGTTGTTTACCGTATTTCCACTGTGCTGGTGACGTAGTGCTTTGGCTAGTGTGGAATGGTTGTGTATGCACAAGGGGTGTGTTGTTAAATCTCAGTTATTTTTGGTAAGTGACTTTGGGATCGTAGTTTTTCAGTTTTTTTAAACAAAAAACAAAGATGTAAAACAGAAACCCTATAAATAGGCATCTTCTTATAAAATTCTTTAGACTTTTGTCTAGTTCCTAATCTTAGTACAAGTTAAATAAAACATAGTTTAGGAACTGAGAAAACAGTTTTTTTGAAGGCGTTTTCTTAAGTTGCTACAATTCAAATCTCATTATTGACAATAACCAGAAAATAGATAATATCCACTACAAGACAGGGCCAAATAGTTAAAGCCCCAAGTCGATTTAAAATTGCTAGCCTAAATTTTACCTGTAATATGAGGCTACCTAGATCCTGTTACTCATAATTCATTTTTTTCCATCGGGCCAAAGGGAAATAGTACATGTATGGAAGTTCTAAGGTTTTGAGAGGCGATGTTGATGTTGTGCACGTTGGCGGTTGCGCTCTCTTGAGAAACAGTTGGCAGCCCTTAAAAGGGCCTAAAAACTGGGAGACCACCGTTTCTTAGGCCCTTTTTAGGGCCGCCAACTGCTTCTCAAGAGAGCGCAACCGCCAACATGCACAACATAGTACATGTATTATTCTGTGCCAGTGTGTACCTATGGAGAGGGTTTCTGATTTTGGCTATCATATTAAAATTAATGTGTTCGTAATTGGCGCACAGTGCGCCTAGTAACTATTGTGCAGGGAACTAGCGGATATTGTAGCCCCCAGAGTCCACAATCCCCTTTTCATTCATATGAAAATGACGTAACGTGCATTTCGTTGTTGCCAACCTTTTCAAACAAAACTGTCACACATGCCTGCTGGCAAGACTATTGATCAATTCTGCCATTTTCTCACAGTGAAAAAACAGCGAATGCAAATAGTGCCCACAATACCGGCTTATCCCCAGCTCAGATGTACTAGAAAGGTGCTAACTTCGGTTCTAGCACACAAAAATGTCAAACTGCACAAAAAAAAAATTGTACCACAGTAATCAGAAAATGTTTCCAGCCATTTAGTAATAATTGGCATGCAAGTTCATACCACGCAATCATAAAAATTAGGTTCAGAGTGTGGCTTTAAAATAAGTGTTACTGTTTATGTTAGAGTACTTTCAAAAGATGAAGTACACGTATGTGTTCACGGCTTTTTTCAGTAGTGCTCTGTAGATAAGATGTTTCATAAAAAAACTAGTGCTGAAATAAGTCAGAAGACATGAGTCTTAAAAATTTAAGATGTTTCATCTTGACGTTTGAAGACTAAACCCGGAAACGTCGAAATGAAACATCTTTTCAACAGAGCACAGCCGAGGAAAACCGTGAGCCAATTAATAAACATGGCTCTGGAAACCACAGTTTAACCAAGTACACCTATGTGTGCCAGTTAGTAGGCAGAGTGCAAACCTGATTGTCAAGGAGTGGCTGCAAGAGAGGTCCAGCTGAGCCAGTGGCTCTGAACATCGACCTCTCACAATGACCGATTGGGTCGTAGCTATAGATGCATCCCTGACCCTTTTCGTCCAAGCCAGCCAAGACGTTGGACACGTAGTATGGGAAGAAGCGCTTGTAGTACAGCATGGTCGAGAGCATTTGAGCAACAGCTGGTGTCGTCATTGGTTTCAAATGCTCATGAAGATACATTTGCAAGCGAGCTTCCATGACGCGCGTTAGCGTGAGAGTGTCACACCAGCAACCAGTGCAGCCGAGGACACTGGTCTCGGAAAGTTTGAACAGCTTTGATTGTTCACGAGTATAGATCGAGAAACCCGAGCTGAGACGTGTATCAGACCCTAAAAGAGCGTAGTCTTCTCCAGCAATCGCTACGATGCTTCTGTTGATTGCAAGGTGATTCATGGATTAGTAAGGCTAGAGGCCACAATTACAACAACCCCTTCTAAGCGATGACAATAGCAAAATAGCTCACCCTCCGTTGTCTGCGTAAGGACTAAAATGAACCATTTTAGGTCCAGCATGACTAAAAGCAAGGGAATTCATTACTTCCATAATGAATCGATTTCCAAAGGTAAGCTAAAATACAACGAATATTAAATTGTTACCGCAGTGAATGACAATCAAAAAGCAAGCAAGCTCAACTTTAATACCAACCTACTACCACACCACCGGTGTCCAATTACAAAACTACCAACAATACAAAAATACCGTACCTGTCACCCTCACAGTACGTAAAGTGACAGATAAACTGTTCAAGGTGTTTCTTTGGTATCAAAGTGGCAGGTTCCTACATTTTATATTAACGACATTTGAACTGGATTTTACTTTCCGAGCTCACTACACGACTTGTACGAATCGCCATGGCTTTAAAAGATACATCAAAAGAGGCTAATGGTAAACATTTCATGCCACTGGAATGTGTGAAAATTGAGTTAGTAGATCTAGAGGAAGAACTCAGTGAAGACCAAATAACTGTGCAAGAGCCGTTCCGGAATTCTAAACAGCCAAACACAGTGAATAATCTTCCGCAAGCTCCAGAAGAAAATTATCAACGTGCAAGATGCATGAGAAAGAGCAAAAAACAGGAGGTTGTCTCCACTGCATCCCTTCGAACTATAAAATCTAAATTTAAATTGAAAACAATTTTTCCGAAATTATGTCACAAGAAAATAAATATAGCCAAGAAAATCACGTACCCCTGCACGTTATGTCTTAAGAAATTCACGACAAAGGCCCACTTAAAAGAACACTCTAAACTTCATGAAAGCACTGCTAAGATTCACGTATGTGAGACTTGCTCACAACACTTCTCACGCAAGAGCGACCTCACCATTCACAAGCGTAGGCATACGGGAGAGCGGCCTTTCGACTGCAACCAATGCCAAAAATCTTTCATTGTCAAGGCCCACTTGAAGAGGCATGCTCAAATCCACGAGGTATCTGAAAAGACACATGTCTGCGGGGAATGTGGTAGCTCTTTCACTTCTCGAGACGCCCTCGTCAAGCACAAGCATATCCACAACACTGATAGGCCCCATCTATGCACAGAGTGTGGTAAATCGTTTTCGCTGAAAGAGTCGCTCGTGAGGCATAATAGGATCCATAGCGGTGAACGCCCCTTTGGCTGTGACATCTGTGGGAAGAGCTTTTCTGATCAGTCGACTGCAATTAAACATGCCCGTGTACACAGCGAACTGAGGCCTTATGAGTGTTTGCGTTGCGGCCTACGCTTCAAGCAAAAACAGCACTTGGTCGGCCACGAGAAGACCCATGGCGCTGCTGGCGAAGGGGAGGCATGCAGTGCTTGCGGAAAGCGTTTCCGGCGTCGTAGTGATCTCGCCGTGCATCTGAGGCGTCATACGGGCGAGAGACCTCACGCCTGCAACATCTGTGAAAAGACCTTCTTTGATCGCGGACACTTGGTGAGCATATGCTGATTTGATCACTGTTTGTGCGACTTTCCGGCCAAAAATACTGTCCAGATGGTTTGACTTGATCGTTACAATCTGTTATGTCTAAGGCTAGTGCTAGTGGATCAATGATTGGCATAAAAAAGTTTTCAAATAAAAATAAAATGTCTATCTAACTGTTAAAATTGATGGATAAAATTGATCCTACATTGGGTTACTTGCTAAAATTGAGAATATTTTCATTTCAGTAGACTGTTTTACTCAGGTGAATTTAGCTTCTACACATTGGTTACTTTGTACACTGGCAGACTTAAGCTAGGCTTCCGTGAGATTTGAAATCCAGAGTTTGTGGCAAAAAGTCAACTACACACTAGTATTATTTGCCTTGTTGTAATTTGGCATTTCCGATTGGCTGCAAAACAAAACAGATGACGAAAACTTGCCGTGTTCTTGTCATGGGGGCACTGCTTTAGAGTGGGGAGGAACCAGTGGGGGTCTGCCCCGGTTGTCTGTGTAATACGTAACTGCGGGAGGTGCCAGCAGAAGAACTGAATTTGAAATTCTATGTATATCTGCTTCCTCACCACAACTTGTTAATATATGTGAAAAGAGAAAAAATTCAAATGTGACCTTTGATTCCATGAGGATGTTTTTTTTTTTCGGTGTTCTGCTGGACATCTCTTAGCATAATGTATCGAGGGGATATCGTATCAAATCTAATCCACGTGTTTACACATACTTTTTACTGTCTCGTCTTCAGGTCCCTTTAAACCTGGGCTCACTTTGACATCAGGACAATAACAATTGGTAAAAGGCAAAACCACATAACCCACAAAAAATAGAAAATTGGATTTTGAGATAATACGAAAGAGCTGCTTGAGATAGGAACACAACTCACGTCACCCTTCACAGGGTGTCAATACTCAATCCTACGTAGTCCACCACTGCCTTAGTTTCAATGCCTTAGTATCTTAATAGATACCTACTCTCTTCAGAAAAGATTTCTGTGCATTCTCAAAATTTTTAAACTTGATTTTCTACTTTTTGTACCATACAGTGAATTGGGTGCTTAGCTTTTTTTTTTCGATCTCTGGAAGACTTAAAAAAATCTCAACAACTTGAGGCTTTTACGGTGACCTCTTTACGACTACTGCCTACCAACTACCTGTACTGACAATGTCGATTTAGGTCTAATTCGATTTTTCTATAATATTGTTGTTTCTCGTCTGCCAATTAGTTACGCCATCTGAAGGTTCACTCGGGTGACCGGCCTTACGAGTGCGGTGCTTGCGGGCGAAAGTTTGCCGAAAAGAATCATCTTGAAGGTCACAAACGCGTCCATACGGGGGAAAAACCGTTTGAATGCACAGTCTGCCCTGCCACATTTGCTGATCGTGGCACTCTCAGGCAAGTGAGCTTCACTAGCTCTCTGCTAGCTTGTCATGGCGATGGTGAAACCGTTAAGCTTATAATTATGTTAATAGGGTAGCAATCTGAATGTGGCGAAGGGGGGGGGGGGGGGGGGTAAGCTAGATCTATCTCACAGTGGCATGCACATGGGCCAAATTTACATTTTTACATCAGATATCCGGACGACCTGAATCCTGGATCAAGTTGTGTTGTAGATCAATCCTTTTTTTTACACATGTCACGCATTAAATTAACCTTAGCACCACGTAAATTTTAACTGATATGATCTGTACACAGCTGTCAGATTTTTACTTCCGATAAAACGATTGCAGTCATTTGTAAAAACTGCATCGATTGCCTCAAAGAACTATAAAGTGGTAGTCGTTCAATATACTGAACAGTAAATATGTTTCTTTCAAGAGATTGGCAAAAAATTAGAATATTCACAGAAGTCACCCTGATGAAACTTCTATCACTGTCAGACTTGCCGTGAGTTGGCAACAACATTGTTTCAATAAAAATCTACCCTGCCCCTGTGATCCTACATTAATTTTTTTACGTCCAAGTGGACCCGTAAAGGTAGCAGCATTTAAACTCAATTTCATTCCCATTTCATTTACTAGTTTCCAGAGTTAATTTAATGCCTGATATTTTTCAAAAAAGGATTGGTCTAGAGTACAACGAGTTTTTTCTGAGTCTCAGGCCATCCCCATGACATATATTGCGATGTAAAGTTGACCTGCGTGCATACTGCTAAACGACAGATCCAGCTTGCTCCCCGTTTCGCTTTCACGCGCCTCTACATCAGAGCCCTATAACAATAAGTTAGTAATATTTTTGGGGCTTCCAGAAACCACCACCGAACGCATACCGGCGAACGTCCCTATTGTTGCAAACTTTGCGACAAGAAGTTTGCGCAAAAAGGCTCCCTGACGAAACACGCGTTATCTCATTCGGGCGAAAAACTTCACGAATGTTCTGTGTGCCAGAAGAGTTTCTCTGACAAGGGTTACCTTGCAAAACATGCCCGACTGCATACAGGAACAGATGTCTTCAAGTGCGAGCAATGCAGCAAAGTATTTGTGCAGAAATGTAACTTGATTCGGCACAGAAAAATGCACTGCAAAGAGCCAGCAGAACCAGAGAACTTGAGTTTTCCAGAGGCTTCTTGAATCGAAACCGTTTACTCTGTTGTACAGAGCTGTAATTCATAATAATGATAATATTTTGAACAATTACCGAGTATGTCATCATTCATAAAGTATGTAACCAAAGTATGCTTTTGAAACAACTTGTATTTTGTGCAATATAACAACTGAAAGCAAATAGGGCTAACGTTGATTCTACCGGCTCATCTTGGCGCGGGAAAATGAATTCGATTTGAGCGGTAAAAAATTTCTGCGTGACGTTGGTGATACTGGCTGCCATGTGCATGACGCCATTACGCCACAGTTGAATCGGCGGCCAAACGTTCTTTATAACTTTGGTCTAT
>QKMV01003283.1:0-11694 GCA_003287335.1 Lednia tumana
GTATGTATGTATGTATGTATGTATGTATGTATGTATGTATGTATGTATGTATGTATGTATGTATGTATGTATGTATGAAATAAGAGGAAAGGCTTCCTTATGATGGTCACTTCACGTAGATCATGCAAAATAAATTTATGCAAATGATCTATTTGGCATCCCCTAGCTTACAAATTTTTGCCCGTGCGTTTTCCGCAACGTTTTATTCCATTCGTACACCAAGATTAACTTTTACAAGTTTCAATAAAACCATTTTCATTTTATCGTGTCGAATGTCGGTGTATAGTCCATTTTTCGTGCATATACATACCCTAGGCGGTCATATACTGCAGATAATGATGACGATACAACTTCTGTGCCGCAGAATGGAGATACTGTAAGAGCTGTGGTGACTTCGGCAAACTCTATCAGATTTTTTGTATGGACACCAAAACTGATGAGATGTGAACTTTCTCGTATTTAGTATGGGCTCTTCCGACCACTTCATTTAAAGGCTTTATTAAGTTTTAATTCCGTATTTGTAAATATTTTTTGGTAGGAGGGGTTGGGGAAGGACGTAATTTTTGCGCTACGCCCATTGACGCCAATATTTGATTTTGATATTTGAATATTTGACGCCATTGGCCGATATTTGATACCGTGATACTCCCAATGATACGCCCAGTGGTCACCCATACCTCGGATAAATATGGATGAGCTCTGCGGAAATAATCTAATTTTTCCATATTCATGTATTCTGACGTTAACTGGACGTAACTGGACGTTAAATGACTAAAATTACGTTTTGGTCGCTCTCCCTAATGTCATTTAACGTCAATCACCAAAATGACAGTCTTGAAGTTAATCTCTGATTTGAAACCGATCGCATAAAATTTAAGCATCCTCCAAACTGAATTAGCTCCTAATTTCTAGTACCTAACGAAATTTAGTTGTCATTTTCCAGATAAAACTGATGAAATATTCCACTGGACACGTAGTCATATATGCTGCCGCTGCTTTAATTTCAGACTATGTTTTCTAGTCTCTGACCCAACCGCTCTACGTAACTTATAAGATAATACAATAAGCGAGAGAGTCGTAAATTGAAGAGTTAACTACGTCACTCGCGAGCGTTGATTTTCAGTCTTTTGGCCAAACAATCCGGAAAAACTCCCAAAGATGGTGATTTATGGTGGGTTAAGCTATATTTTGATAATAGAATATTTACAAAGAAAGAAAAATTCGAAGGTAGCGCTTTGCGAGAGACTAGACACGAGAAAAGTACAAAAGTAGACACAATAAAAGATGAAATTCGGGCAATCGTACAGTTCTAAAGTCGAACTTCAAATTAGAAAAAAATCGTTTTGTCATCTGTATTGTGTAAGCTGGTGCTAATTTAGACGCTTGTCGGAACGAATCTTCAGTGAATATTGAAACAGCGAGGCGACGCTGAAAGCGCCGAGGTCGCGACGCCGTTCACTCTATTTTCTGAAAGAACATATTTTTCCGTTAGGGGCCCTGGTGACATTTAGCACGAGGAAGTATGGCTAAGCGAGCCTATATTTTGTGGGTGTAACGCAGTATGATCCCTCACAGGATTGACTGTACACGGCTAATTGGAGTGAGACGTAATCGAAAACTTGAATCATGAAAAGTGAATTATTTCCGGCGTAATCAGGAATCGATTCGAAGCATGCACACTGAGATTATCTTTCGTTCATAAAACACGGATAGCTGTTTTGTAGATTTTATAACAACCCTAAACCACGAGTGTGAGATGATTCGAAAGCCACGACATAACATGCATGCATCATGCAAAATTTTCCGGACCGATCTCGTGGTGGTATCGCAATTTCACCGACATTGTCTCCCCTTTCTTGTTGCCAACCGCAAAGATTCACGTTGTCTTCGAAAACGAGGGGCACGCTAACTATGAGCTACTACTAAACGGGCCACTCTCTCTCGAATGCCAACTCGTGTGCTGTGATAACCAGCCAAATAACCCTCTTCCGCTTCGCATATACCCAGTAAATGAAGCATATGTAAGTAGCTTCATCCCGACTCCCGACGGACTCCCGCTAAACCACTTGTCTGTAAACTATACTGTTTCTGCATCTCACTAACTTGCTCTCACACCATCACACATGATTTATAACCCGAAGAGTTTTTCTAAGATGGGAAGCAGGGTTTGTTTTGTCTGGGGAAAAGCATTTCTTGGGTGTCTCTGGGGGTCGAGCGTAACAGCAATTTGGTGAAACTGTCATTTTTATTGTGTTTACCCGGAGCTTGTTGGTAACCCTAAGCATGAATCAATTTCTAGAATTCTTTGGTCCACCAGACACATTTTGATAATTATATCGAAAAATCCAAGCGTTTATATTAACATTTTTAGTAAGCAGAACATTGTGTGTGCAATTAATTTCGTTATTCCATTGAGAACACGTGCGCTCTACTGATAAAAAATAAAAATCGTGGGCATACTCGGCATTCTCCACCAAAAAGTACACTTCAAATCATAATCTCCAGCATTTCAGGCCTCTACCCAACCGAAGGTCGAGCCCACCACAATGGCCTCGTGTGTTTGCGCCAAGGATATTGAAGACTAATCCCAGTTATATGCATCAAAATACCCATCCATAATGTATCGACAATGACAGTGTTCCTCGAAAACAATACTCGTATATCCATATTCCCTCGCATTGTTGTCGAGTTGGCTTCGCGAAAGGGGTGGTTGTGTACACACAGACAAACACACACACACACACACACACAAACACACACACACGGTAGCTGCTTTATAGCGACGATTTATCAATGTCTGTTACAAAATGGTGTTTTTGTCGCCACACACACACACACACACACTAGTGGAATAAAGGGCGGGTGTCGTTGCATCCAGCAGTCCTAGCATTGTGTTTAGTTGACCGCTGCCACCGCGCCAATAGCGTTATCACTGGTACGTGTGGATATGTGCACGCTATTGTTTCGTGTCGGTGGTACAGTGGACAAGACAAAATAGCATCACTGGCAGACGCCGACGACGCTAGGCGTCCACAACGTGGGGGGCGCTAGTGAAGCTTACTCTCAAAGCTTTGTCTGGCACTCGCAGCTCTCGAATGTATCGCGTATTTGTAGGCGCCAATCGCACACTCGCCTGATGTCTTTGTTTTTACTTGAATTTTCTTCAGCTCTAGCACTGCGGATTCGATTCATTATGATAATGGACTTTTACTTATTTCAGGATAACTGTACTATCGTGTTAACTTCTATGCTGTTATTCACGCCGTGGGTTTGGGGTTGGGACGATCCCTATATATGTGAATTACCAAATGACAAAAAAGGAAAGATCTGCGCAGAACTTCTGTAATTATAGTTGAACCATACTCATGATGAGATCAATCACCGTCGCAGAAAATGCTGGACTCGAAATGCAGTAACAATAATGGAGGGTGTCTCACTGTGATTGCGTTTCGTCTATAGAAGGCCGCACGATGGCGATCGAAAGGATGACGAGAAAGTCGACAGATGGCAAGGGATGACGAAAAGGCGTGTACCTAATCAAGTCAGACGCGAGCAAACGGCCTGGACCAAAACGCTCATCCTTCATACTCACTGACTGCTTTTCTATTCTCCGAACTAATCCAATGATTAATCGCTAATCTAGATCAAGGCTGGGAGCTAATCTCAAGCCAACCCTAGTTCGCCGAGTTAACCGAGAAGTGAGTATCGTTTCTAGATTTCTATCTAGTCGATATCAACCACCTCTATTGCCTCCGACTTTAACCCAAAAACCGATTAAGCATAATAGATGTAGCAATGGCGTTACATTTACCATAGGTCATTTCCATTTAGGCGTTAATTCGACCAGCTAACACATGGTCATACGATAACGCTCTTATCAGAAATCAGACTGTATCTAATGATCTCATTATTACTGTCAGCATGTATCTGTAACAGAGCTGTGAACTTAATCCATTCAACTGGATTTCCACAAGATTGGCACTGAAACATTTGGAAATCAGGCACGAGCATTATCTAAATTCTTTGTTACTTGCCATTTGCTATTCCGATTGGTTGAAAAGAAAACAGATGAAAAAAAATCCACGACGAGCTCATAGCGTTTTCCTTGTGGAGGCACAGGCTAACAGCTACCAATGATAAGCAAAGTGGGCTAGATTTATATTGAACTGTATTTGAAAAATCGTTTTGGACAAGCAGCTTTATTCTATGTGAATATTTCGTTTGCAGCCTGCAATGTTTTAATGCGACAATTATTTTATTCATGCATTGCAGGATTAAAGCTTGGGGAAAATAAACTAGACTGTGACTGTTCTATGGATACATGCACCAATGTGCAGGCCTAATCCTTTATTAAATTCATGATAGTTGGAAACTATTCCCCTGTACTACTACCAAATGAGTCTATTGATTGGGACGCACACTTTACATTTTATAACGCCCATTATTCACCCTTTCTAGTTTGGCTGGAACCCCCAAAGCAATCGCATTATAATATACCAAGGTAATGCATAAGTCTGCTTTGCCACAGTCAATGCAATTTACTTTGCCCAATAATACAAATCAACCTCGACCGAAAGCCATTTATTGTCCATGGAAATTGTTCTACTCCAGATGGAGATTCCTTGAAGTGGATTCTACATGAACTATATACGTTTTCAACTTGCAAAACACTAAAGGGGAGTGTAGGGAGACACAAGTCCCTCAACACCATTGTGCTGTTACTTAATGAAGCTTATTCTTTTATTGAAGAAGATTTACAGCTTTACAGCGCCACATGGCAAGCATTTTATGTACGACATGCACAAAGTGAAACTAAAATCACGGTTTTATTATATTGGCTTGTGGTTTTTCGAATAGAGAACACACGCACAAAAGAGGAGCTGCTTTGCTCTCTTCTCCGCGTTATGTAATGTCACTGCACCCCTTCTCCCATGGGTGCATCGTGGACCTTAGGGGTGCGATCAATCTAACACAAGACTGCCCTTACACTCTCCAGAGGAAACAATTCAAAAGTTAGACTTGCGCCTTTGAAACGAATCGAACGCAGCTTTTAAACTCAACTGGCAGATGTAACTTTGTTTTTAGTATGCTTCATATATATTTTCGCTGTAATATTTCCTTTCCAGCATCGAACCTACAAGTTCCTTTTTACTCTGTATAGCGATTTTTTGAAATGTGGTGCCGAACTTTTTTCCGTAAGTTTCCCAATTAATTGAAAAACTGTAAATGATAACACCAATTTCAGAAAAGATAAAATTGATGAGTTTAATAGAGAAAGGGAGTCAGAAGGCAAAGGATAACAAATTGTTCAAGTTGGAAACTGAACTCATAAAGCTGCTAGAAAACTTACACAAGAAAAACCATTGCTTATCGCTTAGCCGCCTGAAAGTGCAATAACTTTTATTACTGGATTGATTCTTGTGTTCTTATTAATTTGAAAAGAGACTACCACGGTCATTTGTTAGCGAAGGAACATTTTCGACGAAATATCTTGCGGAAACAGCGTTTTCTTATAATTTACAATCTCGAAAGGTATTCCAAATAAATGATCCATCCGAAAATGTAATGGTGAATAGTGGTGCGAAAAATGGGATAAATAATGAAATTTAGCAAATGGTAATTTTTTCAAAGCTATAAAATATTTTTTTAAAAAATGGAATGAGTTTGTAAAGGTTTAAATTTTAAACAGCTGCATACCTAAAATTTTAAACACACAGCTACTTTTTGTACGTGTGTCACATAAAGCTGTAGGAAACGAGATAAAGCTGACTGGAGAAATCTTGACACTTTAGTCAAAAATTTCAAAAAACAGTGGCTAACGCCAGTAATTTTGGTACGCACAGTTAACAAGGTGGAAAAACTTCCTTTAAAAATATGTTAACAAAAGAATAGATTTCTTGGCTCTAAGCAAATTTTTGCATTGCTTCTCTTTTTTTTACAAACGATAAAGCACCCAAAAACTACATTTTTTTCAATTTTCCATGGTGTGCTGAAAATTATTTCAACGTTTCAATCCGTCCAAGAATCCTCAGTCTTTTGTAAGTTTATTCAAAAGAAAACTCTTTTCCATCTCGTGAACTGTGCTTTAGGGAATTATTGACGCAAACCACTGTTTTACTAAACTCCCGTCGCCTAGTTAAATCAATATAACTTGAAGTTTCCGATCTGGCAAAATTTCTCAACTTAATCGCCTGGAGTTCTCTTTCTCAAAAATAAATTGATTGCCTTCACAAAACGCTCGCAGCTAATTGAAGTGAAAACTTAATTGTGTCTGAATATAAAGTCGTTAGCCGCCGTGACTTAGGTCGCAATTTTCCGGCTAGTGCTCCGACGTCTGCCGTGCAATTCCGAAATACAGACGAGACGCTTCAAGTCACGGCCAGTCGATCTCCAAAAAGAAAACTTTCGGTCACGCCCAGGGATGTTTTCTTTCAGTTTGCTGCTTGATATAAATATATATTATGTTTTATTTGCTGGAGAAAAATACGACTTGTCTTTTTAAGGACAGTTTATTTTCGTTTCTTATATCAGTGTTTTACCAAATGTTGATTTTGCTTTCACGCATTTTCTTTAATCGAAATTATGAAATAGATTGGGCTGGTCAGCGAATGTAACTCGTTGGGCTGCATTTTCTTTCTGTAGCCTAGTTGTAGTTGGTTTGAACCCCCATGCGACGTGAAATTTGTCGAGCTGATACTACCAGATACCACATACTGATACTACCATCGAATAAAGAATCGTAGAACAAACTTTATTCTGAGGTCTATGGTTATACTGGCGCTCTTACAATTTAAAAAGCGAAGCACCATTGGTTTGAATTGATGCTCTGTTTTGGTGGGCTCAAAGCCACTCCCCAAAACTGCAAATGGAGATTTTACTCCCTAACTCCTGTAAAACATTTAAACAACTTGTATCAACTTGAACTTGTGTCAATATTACGTTTTATCATAATTGTCATTCGTCATTATCGTGTTTTAGAATCAATAGTTCACGAGTAATTTGGTCCAGCATGTTTAAGTGCTAAAATTTGTTTCATTTTACAATGATGGAAAATAGTGATGATGAACATCACAGTAGTAAGCATGTTTCGTCGTTAAAAGGCGGTAAATAGATAATTTTCATTTGAAAAATATTAAAATCACTTCCAAAATACCTGCTAACTCGAGGACTCGAACCCCGGACTTTTGGCAAACATGGCAACTGCTCTTCATTTTCATATTTTAATAATTGCCATTCATGGGTCAATAAGCATTAATAAAAACGTATCCCCATAAGAAATGTATTACAAAGAAATTTGAAATGTCCCAATTGGCTGTGGAAAAGCATTTGTGAAAATGATCCCTTTCAGCGTTGCAGCTTGCAATAGTTTGATAATCGTTTCAATCTATGCACACTAGAAAACCGTGAATTTAAGGGTTCAATGTGGTCAATGGTTGAGGGATTTTTTTATATAGGTAGGTATGGTGACCAAGTATTTATGGGAAATTTATTTCAAAATCAAGTCTTTTACGACAATTGGGAGATATCAATCTAATCGATATGTGCTTTGTGCGACTGATCATCATCACCGCTATCGATTTGGCTGGTCTAAGGGTGGGTTTTACCACTAATGATGTCGCTTGGAAGCAGCTCGGGGTTCGTAGGGACGCTACCATATATGTGTATGACAGCGTCCAATCTTAACAAAAGTCCACTAGCCCACTGGCCTACTGCACCACTATTATCCAAATACGCTATTTTATATGCGACATTTCGATAAGGGTGGACTTAGTCTGCATACGAATAGAATAATCGACGTTGTGGGACCCATTATGACGTATCCATAAATCCAGTGAAGATAAGATAGGGGATTCTTCTTGAAACGATAGGAAATTATTACCGACGAAATAAAATCGAAATGGACAGCAATGAAATCATTGAAGTGAACCGTAGCTCACTAGTTGTCATAAGTATAATCTGTTGGTTTCAAAACTAGTGCAAAAGTTATAGAGAATGGCACGAGTGTAAAGGATTTTAAAAAGTTATTATATTTTGTTTCATTCATGGCAGAATTCTCGCAAATTATATTCCAAATTGAGGCATGCACTGAGTGCAGCGAAATTGAGGAATTAAGAATCCCCTACTTTGCGTCAGCGTGGCTTGGCTTGGACAAGTTACCTGAATCATTATTCGATCTACGTGTCCCAAACTAGGCGCACTCTTTGAAGTTTGCGTGAATAGTGATGTTCCGTCCCTGTGACGTCCTGAAACAGAGAAACAATCATACTTCAAAGAGTACACCTAGTTTGGGATTGTAGATCGAATAATAATGCAGGTAACTTATCCAATGCCAAGTCAAGCTGACTCGAAGTAGGCGATTCGGATGCATGCTCCGCCATAGCTAGTTGTCAATTGATCACATCTGACTTTATTCACTTTTTTCAACCAACAAAGTCGCCAACCTATACTTTCATGCCACATTCATTCAGGAAACGCCAATGGAAATTACAAAAAGCTCAGCGAAGGGTCACGCCAATAGGCATCACGTGGGATTCAATAAACGGGCGCGAAATCACGTGGAAATGGCAATTTAGTTTCCCATGTGAGCCGCGTGAAACCTGCAGTGACATCTACGGGCGATATACGTATGTGGCCCCTTGGTAATCGAGCTCGCGTTAATGAGGCATCATTGATCTCTTGCGACCTTACCTCATACATCAGTTCGCCTGTCCGACCGCCGATTTCGGCAATCAGTCGCGATGACGCGCGAGTTGCACAAAAGGCTGATTATTGCTGGCGACAAAGATACGTCATATTATAGTGCGACAATTCCAGTTAAGGGAGGATGTGGGACACATACTCTATTCAGATGATAATTTTGTCTATTGTTGGCAAAGATATTACCATAATTGTATTTTCGAGCGCATGCATGGAAAATGACGAGAAGTGCAATCGAGTAAATAATATTCCGATACGAAACGTCCGTTCGATGGTTTAGTAGTAAATTATATCTGAAATGTGTCCAAATTTTCCACGTTTGGATTTGAATCTTAGATAATTTGGTTCTACCTGTTTAGGATACGTGAAACATTTCAATTTCAACACGCTTTTCACGTTCTAAATATTTTATGACACTATCTATTTTTTTCGTATTTTTGGTATAGTTCCATAGAAACCTAGTGAAGTCTAGCCATGCGTGAAGTAGATCTATATGCTACCAAGAGGTATTCTATAACTGGAATTTTATGCAACATTGTCTGCTTGTTTGTTTGTCTGTTTGTCTGTCTATCTGTTTGTTTCATTTTTTCAGTTAGGGAAGGAGCGTTTGAAATGGTATGGAAAATTGAAGAGAGAGTTGGATTGGAAGATACAAGGTAAACAAAGAAAGCATTGGTATTGAATATGAATGGAGAAGAGTGGGAAGGACAAGAGAACGGTGGATAACGCAAATACAGAGATGTGGAACGTAGAGGTGAAGATTGGAAAGAAGTGAATTAAACGAATACATGGTGGAAGGATGCAAATAAATGGAAGGAGTTGCCGGACTGAACAGAGGAAGAAATGGAAGGGGAAAAGAATATGAAGAAGAAGAGGAAGAATATGAAGAAGAATAAATGATGTTGAGGAAGGTGTGGCGAGCCTTCCTCAGAGAGTAGTCCTAGTTCGGATGGAGGTGTAAATAAAGTTTATTATAAGTATTGTCTACATGAACCTGCATTGTGGTTATTGCCCATCCTGATTATCATGCTATTTTGTACCTACAAGTCAAATGGCATTTTGTTTAACCTATCAATGCTCTAAAGAATAGACACATTTTCCGTAAGACGTCTTTTTTCGAATAACATCCAAATTTGAAGCACGTTTGAATGTTGGAAATTGTGCGATAAGTCCTGCCCGTAAATCCTTCAGCGCCCGGGACGGTCTGATATCAAAATAATACGGATACGCCTAGTCCTATAATGCGTTCGCTGTTCTGAATCTCTAATGCTCTGTCCAAACACGCTGCAAACTGAGTTCCCACTTTTCAGTAAAGCCAAGATTTTGTTTCATGCGCAAGCACAACCTTTTCCCTTGATGTGTATAAATCAGGGGTGCTAATTTGTCAATTAAATATTACGTGAGAGGTGTAAATCGTTACGCCTTGACATAAACATGCGATTTCTATTTAGATTGTCGCCGGTAAGTTGGGCAATCAATCTATCATACGAAACTTTTCTCGTTAGTTTCTCTCAAGAATATATATGTATGAAACCGTTTTATTTTGTGCAAAAAGTCATTCATCTTCTTCTACCGTGATGACTGAAAAGTGAAAGCAGATTTTGTACATGATGCCAGAAGTCCCGTAGGCATCACAGGGCTCTACAGAATGGATCGATCGCTGGTGTTGGGTAAACATTGCACTTTCCAAATACAAATACACACTATAGAGCTGGGTAGACTTTGATAAATGTCGGCCATGTTTGGTTGTTATCAAGATGACCGATGATGGCAGTGGCTGAATATGGAAGCACGCGATAACTCAATACTGGCGCTGGACGAAAGAAAAATATTGCTAAATAAATTGATATTCGCGTGTGTTGAGGATATTGAAACTCGAAACGTCTAGAAATACAAGTGCTCGATCATTCGTCGTGTTATTTTTTCATCTACTGATGTTTTCGCGCGCAAGTCAAAGCATTTATTTTCGTTTTGATGCACTGTAGAAATGTTTGTTTTTTTTGTGGGAAGAAAACGCGAGTGAAATAAGCATTTTAAACCTTTATGTGCTTTCACAAAATTGATTGGAAGGGAATTTTTTGATAGAAGACACGAACATAAAAAGCAGCTTAAAATAGAAGTTGTGAATGCCATTGTCCCTTATTATTCCATGTTATGGTCAAAGATATACCGGGAGCATTATTCCAAGGGTTCTAAACAGAACCCAATGACCCATAAAACTTCGTCAATCGTTCTCGTATGTCAATTTTAGTTTTTTCACTGGGACTGATAACATTTCAGAGATTTTCAAGAGATTTACCATCAAAACTCATCAGCCTAACAGGCGGACAATAAAATTCCATAATAATGCCCAAACACAATAAATAAAATTCACCTATGCCTCCATTTCACAAAACTCAGCAGTCCGTAATTCCAACCAAACGCACCATAGAAATACCTTATCATTGTAGAGCATGGCTCATTTCAAGTGCCCGATCGCCCGCCCATGATACGGGCAAAGTGGCTTATTTCAAGATTTCCACCTTTGAAAACGGGTAGAAATTATTTTCCTACTAGAATTTTGTTGAATTGTGTTTGCGATTGGCATTGTCAGGAGTTTGCCCCTCCATCATCGTCAAGTGGCCACTGGTTCATTACACCAGGACTTAATAGTGACGTTGGCAGCAGGTACTTGAATATAAAGCGTTTGGAAGTGAGGGGTGTCGAATTGAATATATATATATATGTTTTGAGTTTCCACAACACTAAAAAAACGAAAGGTAGGAAGAGATTAATAAATATTTCTGTCGTTCCTCCGCGTCTAAACATTTTCATTCTAAAACACTGATAAAGTATTGATGAATCACACACAATTCAGCGACCCCTCCGGCCCAGCTGTACCCCACTTGAGTAGTCGCACCCCACCACGACCCACTTCTACATGGCACACACACACACACACACACACACACACACACACACACACACACACACACACACACACACACACACACACAC